>PVLC010042332.1:0-12961 GCA_004027655.1 Graphiurus murinus
GTTTCGTGTGTGAGGCAAGTGTGCTGTGAAGACCAGCTGTTTTACTAGGTAGAGTGTTTGTGGATCAGAGTTTCCTCTCTGTTGCCCTGTGACGTGTGCACTTGCACACAGGAGGCAGCTCACAGTTGGCTGCAGTGTGCGCTCCACACCATCCCTCCAGTGGGGCTTGTTGTCCCTCGAATACTGTTGTTCCTGACCTTGCCCCAGTGCCATGTGGTCAGTGGGAAACCATGTTCCTGAAACTAAACATCGGCTAATGCAGGTGACAAAAACAAATCTGTGGTCCTTTTGTTTTTCAAATACTTTAGGTTTTATGGTATCCATCTCTAGAATTTCATCACATATGCTCAAATGCCATTCATCAACTGATTGAAATATGTGATGCTGATTTTGATATCTGACTATTTTTAGGGTAGACTAAAATGTGAACATCTCATACTGCTGGCCTGAGGCTGGAGTATGTTGTGTTTTTTTGTTTGTTTGTTTGTTTGTTTTGCGGTACTAGAGAATGAACTCAGGGGCATTCTACCTCCGAGCTATACCCCCAGCCCTATTTTTTATTCTTTATTTTGAAACAGGGTCTCACTAAGTTGTGGAGTGCCTCACTAAGTAGCTGAGGCTGGCCGCGAACCCGGATCCTCTGGTCTCAGCCTCCCAAATGCTGGGATTACAAGCGTGCTCCACCACACCCGGCTCTGAGACTGGAGTATGAAGGTGGTTGAAGGTGGTCCTGTGAAGCCCCCTAGCTCCAGGCCATGAGGAAAGGAGGAGGTACTTGGTACCTTGGGGGTGCACTGAGCAGAGTAAGTAACCCTCCTTGGTAAGGATTCTGGCTGGCAGCCATGGCTCCATGTGGGATCTGCCTGAGCAGTTGAGATTGTGGCACCAAAACAGGGAGGCAGGAACTGTGAGATCATAGTTGCAGTCAGCTGCATTTTGCAGCAGAGAAATGTGTGGTCCCCCTCCATGCAGGCTAGGTCCCAGGAAGTTGGCCCTCACTCCACTGGAGTCCATGCTTTGTAGGGTTGTACATGTATTTGTATGGGACTGTATGGGAAATGGCTGCCATGGGAATCTTTTAGGCATTGCTGAAATTTAAAAAGGGTGCCAGAGCAATTTCCATGTGGTGGCAGTGTCCTTGTAATGACGGGGTGTGGAGGGTAGGTAGCCCTTCCCTGGTCTCTGTTGAGGGACTGTCCAGCAGTGCCTTCTAGGTGAGGATGTTAGCAATGATGTGTAAGTCCTTGGGAAATGTACAATTTGAAGCAGAGGAAGGCTTTGCTCAGTAAATGTTTCAGCTGTCAGTTTAGACTCAGAAATTTGATCTGGGTGAAGGACTTGATTGTTGATGACCAGGTCTTTCTCTGCTGTGAGCTGATTGATGATCAGTTAGACTTGGCTTTACCAGACAGAAGGAGTGGAGATTGGCTGGCCTGTGGAATAGTGTGTGCCAAGCGGGAGGAGAAACTTGACCACTGGAGAGGTGTCTCCTTTGCCTCTGAAGATATTCTAATGTAACAGTATTTTCTGGTAGAGCGTGTCAAATTCTCTGTAGTTTTTTTTTTTTTTTTTTTTGGTGGTACTGGGGATTGAACCCAGGGACATTCTTCCTCCGAGCTCCAGCCTGATTTGTTTTATTTTTTATTTGGAAACAAAGTATTGCTAGGTTGATGAGAGTTTCACTACACTTGCTGAGACTGTCCTCTAACGTGCGATCCTCTTGTCTCAGCCTCCTAAGTACTAGGATTAAAAGCGCGCATCACCACACCCGGCTATTCTCTGAGTATTTTAGAAAAGAAATTTATGAACTACAACAAAACATACTTAATGGCATCTCTTTTATTTTTCTTTCTTCTGAGGCAAGGCTTTATTATGCTGCCCAGGCCATTCTTCAACTCTCAGTCTCAAATAGTTGTCCCTCACCAGCCTCCTGGGTAGCTGGGGCTGCAGGTTCATCACCACTCCTAACATTTCTATTTTATACAGTTTAACAACTGTGGCGTGTGTGTGTGTGTGTGTGTGTGTGTTTGTTACTGGAGATTGAACCCAGGGATATTTTCCTCTGAGCTCACCCCCTACCCTGTTGTATCTTTTATAGTATGTATGTATGTATGTATGTATGTGTGTGTGTGTTACTGGAGATTGAACCCAGGGATATTTTCCTCTTACCCTATTGCATCTTTTTTTTTTTTTTATGGTACTGGGGATTGAACTCAGGGACATTCTACCTCTGGCTATACCCCCAGCCCTATTTTTTATTCTTTATTTTTAAACCGAGTTTCACTAAGTTGCGGAGTGCCTCACTAAGTAGCTGAGACTGGCCGCGAACCCGGATCCTCCGGTCTCAGCCTCCTGAATGCTGGGATTACAAGCGTGCGCCACCACACCCGGCTCTATTAGCTTACATTTTTTTCTTAGGTTTTTTTTTTTTTTTTTTTTTGTCTTTTTTTGGACTGGGGATCGAACCCAGGGTGGTGCACTTGCTAGGCAAGCGCTTTGAAACTGAGCTACATCCCAGCTCTGCATCTTTTATTTTCTAGGAGGGGCTCACTAAGTTGTTGAGGCTGGCATCCAACCTGCCACCCTCCTCAGCCTCCCAAGTACTACAGGCGTGCTCCGCCATGCCCAGCTAATATCTGTTTGTTTTTGCAGCACTGGGGATTGAATCCAGGGGCATTCTACCTCCGAGCTACACCCCCAGCCCTGTTTTTTCTTCTTTATTTTAAAACAGGGTCTCACTAAGTTGTGGAGAGCCTCACTAAGTATCTGAGGCTGACTGTGAACCCGGATCCTCCAGTCTCAGCCTCCCAAGTACTGGGATTACAAGCGTGCACCACCATGCCCAGCTTAATATCTATATTTTTGTTGGAATAGATATCCTTTTCTTTTTACTAGCAGAAATTAAAGTGACTGCAAATAGTTTTAGAATCTTAGACAAAAAATCAAAAGTGAACTTGGCTGGGCATGGTTCATGGCCAGCCTCGGCTACTTAGACACTCTGCAACTTAGTGAGACCCTGTTTCAAAATAAAGAATTAAAAAAAAAAAATAGGGCTGGGGGTGTAGCTCAGAGGTAGAATGCCCCTGGGTTCAATCCCCAGTACTGCCAAAAATAAAAAAAGTGAACTTGATTGAAAGTTTAAGTGAAGCCGGGCATGGTGGCACACACTTGTAATCCCAGTACTTAGGAGGCTGAGACAGAAGGATCGCAGATTAGATGACAGGTCAGCAACTAGTGAGACTTTTATAAACCTAGAGAGACCCTGTTTCAAAATAAAAATAAAAGAGCTTAGGATGCAGCTCAGAGGTAGAATTTCCCTGGGCTCCATCCTCAGTACCACACATAAAAATGTTTAAGTGAGATGTGCATGTCTGTGGCACAGAGGGGTAGCATTCAGTGGCCTTCCCTTAGTTTTAGTCCTGGACACAGGGTCCATCGGCCAGTAGACTCTGGCCAGGGCTGGCACTTCGGAGTCCTCATTGATGTTTACTACAGACAGCACATCTGGCGAGGGGGGGGGGGTACCAGGGTTGGAACTCAGGAGCATTCTGCCTCTGAACTATATCCCCCAAACTTATTTTACCTTTTATTTGGAGACAGGGTCTCGCTATGCTGCTAAGAGCCTTACTAAGTTGCCAAGGCTGTCACCGAGCCAGCAATTGTCTTGTCTCGGCCTCCCAAGTAGTAGGATTACACACGTGCCACCATGCCCAGCTTCAGTGATTTTTTTTTTTTTTTTTGTACTGAGGATTGAACCCAGGCACACATTCTACCTCCGAGCTATATACCCAGTCCTATTTATTTTTTATTCTTTATTTTGAAACAAGGTCTCACTAAGTTGCGAGGGCCTCACTAAGTAGCTGAGGTTGGCTGCGAACCCAGATCCTCCTGTCTCAGCCTCCCAAGTACTGGGATTACAAGTGTGCACCACCATGCCCAGCTTAGCTTCAGTGATTTCTAAAGGACAACATTTCATGTCACTCTGTTGTGTAAAGCCTCCTTTGGCTTTAGAGCTTAACCCCCTCTCTTCTACCTCCGGTACTGGAAATTGAACCCAGGGAGCATTCTGCCTCCAAGCTATACCCCCAGCCCTATATTTTTTATTGTTTATTTTGAAAGAGGGTCTCACTAATTTGTGGAGGGCCTCACTAAGTAGCTGAGGCTGCCAGTTAGCCTGCCTCCTCCTGTCTCAGCCTCCCAAGTACTGGGATTACAAGTGTGCACCAGCATGCCTAGTTTAGAGCTTAACCTTCTGAGAAATGGCTGTGTCTTTCCAAGGCTGACCTCCCATATAGGCCTCTCACCAGGGAAACCTAGAGCCTGGGGCTCTTTCAAGAGAATAAGTTTTAAGGAGTATCTTTATAAATCTCATGGTAGTCAAATAGAAAAACGAAAATTAAAGTTAGTGTGTGTGAGAGTTTTCTTTTTGTAACACCTGCTTTAAGTAAGGCATGTGGAACCACTCACTTGTGGGTCTAGATGGTTCCCTGGCCTGACCCAGCACCAGCAGTGAAGATCTGTGCCCTCTGAGTCCCTGCTGAGTGTGATACACGTGCAGCTGAGCGTCTGTGTGTGTGTGTGTGTGTGTGAATGATGCAGGAATACTGCTGTGGGGCTACAGCTGTGCAGTCTTCCGGGACCCAGCATCTTCAGCAGCCTGGTAGTTAGTCATCATCACTCTTAGGACTCGTAGCCATGAGTGCAAAAATTAATTTGATGTCTGAGTTTCTTCATTGTTAAAAGCAGCAAAGAAGCCAGGGATAATGAAGCATGCCTGGAATCCTAGTACTTGGGAGACTGAGACCTAAGGATCTCAGGTTAGAGGACAGCCTCAGCAACCTAGTGAGACTTTGTTTCAAACCAAAACATAGCCTGGCATGGTACTGCACGCTTGTAATCCCAGTACTTGGGAGGCTGAGACAGGAGGACTATAGGTTTGAGGCCAGCCCCAGCAATTTAGACCTTCTTTCAAAATAAAAGAATAAAATAGGGCTGGGAGGGTAGCTCAGAGGTAGAATGTCTATGTATTTCAACCCCAGTATCAGACACAAACTATTAAAAAACAAAAAGGGCTGGGGGTGCAGCTTGGATGTAGAATCTTCCCTGGACTCCATCTCCTGTACCACAAATAGACAAGTAAATTACCAAGGAGTCTGTCTTGCTGGGGGTCAGGAGGAACAGGAATCATTAACATTTTTTAAAGGTTGATTCCAGAAATCAAGCAGAGTAATTTTGTTGAGTTCGTGTTTAGAAGGATTTATTACTTTTCGTTATTTTTCATCTCATTGTTCTGTCAAAAGGAGAGGAAAGGTGTTCTCAGCAAGGGGCAGTCAGCACTCTGGTCCCCTCTTGGGCATTCAGGAGAGGACAGCAAGTATTGAGCACCCCCACCACCCAGAGCCCTTTCCCTCCTGGTGTCTTCATAAAAGTGGGATCATAAGCCAGACATGATGGCGCATGCTTGTAATCCCAGCATTTGGGAGGCTGAGACCGGAGGATCTGGGTTCGTGGCCAGCCTCAGCTACTTAGTGAGGCACTCTGTAACTTAGTGAGACCCTGTTTCAAAATAAAGAATAAAAAATAGGGCTGGAGGTATAGCTCGGAGGTAGAATGCCTCTGGGTTCAATCCCCAGTACCGCAAAAAAAAAAAAAAAAAGAGGTGGGCTTCATAAGCATTTGTCCTTTCAGATTGATCTATTTCACTCAGTATAATGTCTTCAAGGTTTGCCCAGGTAGTCGGATATGCCAGAATTGTGTGTGTGTGTGTGTGTGTGTGTGTGTGTGTGTGTGTGTGTGTGGCATTGGAGATTGAACCCAGGGGCATTCTACCTCTGATCTACACCCCCAGCCCTATTTTTTATTCGAGTGCACGCGCATATGTGTGTATGCTACTGGGGATTGAACCCAAGAGCATTCCAACTCTGAGCTACACCCCCAGCTCTGCTTTTTATTCTTTGTTTTGAAACAGCTTCTCACTGGAGGGCCTCACTAAGTAGCTGAGGCTGGCTGTGAACCTGTCATCCTCCTCTCTCAGCCTCCCAAGTACTGGGATCACAAGCTTGTGCTGGCATGCCTGGCTTTTTTATTCTTTATTTGGAAACAGGTTCTCACTAGGTTGATCTTACTGAGGCTATCCTTGAACAAAATTTCCTTTTTTTTTAAAGGCTGAATGCTAGTCCATTGTTGCATTCACCAGTTTGCTTGCCCATTCATTTGTTGACGGGCACTAGTTATTCATGCTGTGTGCACTGTGAATGTGGAAGTACAAATGTCTCTTTAAGACCCTGCTTTCCAAAGTGGAATTACCAGACCCCACAGTACTGGTTTTAGTTCTTTGAGGAACCTCTGCACTATCTTCCACAACAGCTATACCATTTTGCGTTTCCTCTGATGGCCCACAGGGGTCTCATCTTCCATGTCCTCACCTGTTTCCCTGTGCACCACCCGGACTGACAGCACAGGCCATAGCCAGGACATGATCAGCCAGCTCCCAGCCTTTCTTCCTTGAAGATGTGGCCTTTATCAGCAGATCTGATAAAGGCGTTTCAGTCAGTCCTACTTACACCAGTCCCTCATGTTCTGGAGCGCACATCTGGGTCTGACAGAGCCCCCTCTCAGCAGCACCCCCATGGCTGTGTTGTCCAACCCTCTGCTAGTTTGTCTTCTCTCCCACCTCTGCCCTTTGGTTATTTTGTGGTGGTGTTTTTTTTTTTTTTTGCGGTACTGGGGATTGAAATCAGGGGGGAACTACCTCCAAGCTATACCCCCAGCTCTTTTTTTTTTTTTTTTTTTTGCGGTACTGGGGATTGAACTCAGAGGCATTCTACCTCCGAGCTATACCCTCAGCCTTATTTTTTATTCTTTATTTTGAAACCAAGTCTCACTAAGTTGCGGAGTGCCTCACTAGATAGCTGAGGCTGGCCGCGAACCCGGATCCTCCGGTCTCAGCCTCCCGAATGCTGGGATTACAAGCGTGCGCCACCACGCCCGACTCTGTGGTAAATTTTGAGAATAAAAGCTGTTAATCTGAGCCGGGCATAGTGGTGCATGCCTGTAATCCCAGTACTTGGGAGGTTGAGACAGAGCATCACAGGTTGAGAGCTAGCCTCAGCAATTTAGCAGCGCCCTCCACAACTTAGTGAGCCCCTGTTTCAAAAAACAAAGAACAAAATAGGACTGGGAGTGTAGCTCAGAGGTAGCTCCTGGGTTCAATCTACAGTAAAACAACACACATACACACACCATGTCAAATCTGGTGTAGAACGGTTAGTGTTGGGACCAGTCCTGCTGACAGAGTGGCCCATCATGACAACCAGAGCTGGCCTGGGAGCTGCCCACACCACCCTTCCAGGCTCTGGGCTCCTGAAGAAGGCATCAGCCCCAGAGGTTGTGCATGGGTTTTCATTGTTGTTTGTGTTGTTCACTTGTCCTTTTGGTGTTTTGTTTTTGTTTTTTCCCCATGGAACTGGGGATTGAACCCAGGGGCATTCTACCTCTGAGCTGCATCCTTAATCCTATTTTTTATTCTTTATTTTGAAACACGGTCTCACTAAGTTGCGGAGGGCCTCACTAAATAGCTGAGCCTGGCCAGGAACCCAGATCCTCTGATCTCAGCCTCCCAAGTACTGGGATTACAAGCGTGTGCTACCATGCCTGGCTTCACTGTCCTTTTGGGAGCCCAGAGTTGCACTCCCCCTTCTTTGGAACCACAGTGTCTGATGGGACACCCTCTTCCAGTGCATCCTCCTGCTCCTTCTCCAGCTTGGTGGATGGCTGGAGAAGCCAGAGGAGTGTATGTATGTCTGGATTTACAACTGTACTCCCTTGCCAGAAGATCTCTTCTTTGGACTTGAGAATCAGTAGTTTAAAACAAACAAACAAACAACACCACTGTAGATTGTCCATTGTTTTCAACCTATAAACGTTATATTTAAGCAAAGAAAAGGATGTGCTCTGTCGTTTTGAGGCTTTCCAGGTCCCCGCACAGGCCCTTGTCGCTATCTGCAGCTGCAGCCTGCCTTCTCCGCTAGCTCAAGGCACAGGACAGGCATGTAGGTGGACCTGGGCTGACCTGGCCCACCGAGGCCTCTCTCCTCTTGTTCGGCCTGTGCTTGAGGCCAATGCTCCCCAACTGAACTCTCTGGGGCTCGGAGGCTGTAGGTGGAATAAAAGATTGGACTTGGATTTTTATAGGTTTTGCCTCTTGTGACCTTGAGCAAGTCAGTTAACACTTCAGGAGCCCTAGTCTAGTTATGGAATAAAGGTAGTGGTGTTTTAGTTCTAGTTCATGGGTTTATTTATGGGATCCTGTATACAAGCTGACTTTGTGTTCCCTTTGGAAGTCCTTGCTGCAGGGCACCACTCATTCAGAAAGGACCCACTCTCAACGTGTGTGTACTTACTAAAAGGTGAAGTTCAAAAAAGCATCTTGGCCCTGTTTTTTTCTCCCCCTTATTAATGGATCAGAACCTTTATTTTAAAATGCTTTTTTTCGCAGTGCCCAAGCTGCAGGTTTGTAGGTCCAGTTGAGTCAATTTTGAGCACTGTCTATGGCAGTCTGAGCTGGAGGAGGGGAGGAGGGCAAAGGTCACCAGAGATGGTAATGGGAAGTGTGTGTGTGTATGTGTGTGGGTGTGTGTGTGGTACTGGGGATTGAACTCAGGGGCGTTCTACCTCTGAGCTATACTCCCAGCCCTATTTTTTATTCTTTATTTTGAAACCAAGTCTCACTAAATTGCGGAGTGCCTCACTAGGTAGCTGAGGCTGGCTGCAAACCTGGATCCTCTGGTCTCAGCCTCCCGAATGCTGGGATTACAAGTGTGAACCACCATGCCCAACTTGTAACTTGAAATTTTTTAGTAAGTCCTTTCTCAACTTGGTTCCCTGGCTGATGAAAAGCTCACACCGGAAGTAGAAGTGTTGGCTCTTCGGTTGTGCTGCCTCCTTGGTTGCCCCTTTTCCAAGGGTCGAAACACAGGTCAGCCTTGGCTGGCAGCTCATCATGAATGAGCTACTGAGGTCAGAGCCCAGCTGCCCCACAGTTTCTCCCATTGTCCTTTGCTGGGCTGGAGGTCGTGGAGTAGCTCTGTGTACTGTTGCATCCATAGGTCTGGGAAGAGTCAGTAACACTTAGATTTTTTTTTTTTTGAATGGTACTAGAGATGGAACCCAGAGGCATTCTACCTTCAAGGTACACCCCCCGCCCCCCCCCCCTTTTTTTTTTAATTTCTTATTTGGAAACAGGGTCTCACTAGGTTGATGAGAATCTCACTACTATTTGAGGCTTTCCTCAATCCTGTGATCCTCCCTTCCCAAGTACAGGGATTACAGGCGTGCACCACCATACCTGGCTTTTTTCTGATATTTTGAGATAAAAACAAATATGTCATTCCGATACCTCCTCCTGTGTCTACTGTGTTATTAGCATGTCATTCTGTGAGTGCCCTGTGACTTTCAGAGCTCCTCCCACGCTGCCCACCTTTGTAATTGAAGAATACTCTGCTGCAGCCAGCCAGCCAGTAGACAGTCAGGGATCCTGAAGTATTCCTTCCTGAAGAATTCTTTTGTCCTCTGAGCAGGAGTCAAGCACATCATACCTGGGGCGGGAGGTGGGCTGGCTTAGATGGTGCTAAGTTGGTTCCCATGGCTATCATGCTGGCTGAGAGAAGAATTTAGAGACTTGTCTCATACTCAGCGAGCGTTTAGACTTTTGTTTTGTTTTGTTTTGTGGTACTAGGGATTGAACCCAGGGCATTCTCCCTCTGAGCTACACCCCCACCCCTATTTTTTATTCTTTATTTTGAAACAGGGTCTCACTAAGTAGCTGAGGCTGGCTGTGAACCTGTGATCCTCCCAAGTACTGGAATTACAAGTATGTGCCACTATGCCTGGCTTAGACTTTGATTTTTAAAATTCAGAGTGCCTCAGGAGGAAAGAGAGGCCTTCAAATTCTAGGTTGAGAGACTACTTCAACAAGACACATTTTGTGCTTAATGCAGAATTTTGGTTTATCATGTGCACGCATTGGAAGACTTGAATGGGTAAAGATGTATCTTCCCCCTGCTCCCCTTTTCTCTTTGCTGTACTGGGGATTGAACTCAGGGCCTCACATATGCCGGACAAGTGCTCTACCCGGTCAATGACCTACGTCCTCAGCCCTTTTCACTTTTGAGGTGAGGCCTTGCTAAGTTGCCCAAGCTGACCTTGAACCTGTGATCTGTCTTCATGCTGGACTAACTGGCTGTTTTTCTGCTACCTGTGCAATGTGTTATTTAGGAGTGGTGAGATAGCCTTGGCATTAGAACCTGAGGGAGGGGCTTGGGCTCCGCCCGTCTGACAGTTGTTGGCCTTTGGACCCTCAGCCTGGGTTGACTGTAGTCTTGACTCAGCCCCGCCTGTCCTCCCATGCCTGGTGGGGCCGTGACTGCCAGGTCTCATCTTGGT
This sequence comes from Graphiurus murinus, assembly GCA_004027655.1. Classification (NCBI taxonomy): domain Eukaryota; kingdom Metazoa; phylum Chordata; class Mammalia; order Rodentia; family Gliridae; genus Graphiurus; species Graphiurus murinus. Next base: position 10,444 of record PVLC010042332.1, read on the forward strand.
TCAAGTGCTTCAGTGTTGATGGGGCTGTTGGTCATTAAACAGTATGTTACATGAAACAGGTGGCAGGGGCCTCCCACTGACCTTGCCTTGTGTTCATCTGTGTGTTGGAAGCCTTCCTGCCAGTGTTTCTACTCTCCCTCTGAGAGTCTATGCAGAAATAGGTTTCTTCCTGCTTACTTTCTCTTGTTATAATTCCACATCAATCTTAATATGTAAATTAGGCAGGGAATAGACCCACACCCTGTAACAGTAATATTTAAATATCTGATGTTTAATGTTTTCCTTATACTTTCCTCAAGTGTGTGTTTTTTTAATTATTTTGTTGTAATGTTCCCTTTGCTTAAACATGGCACCAAGTAGGAGAAACAGTGAGAAAAAAGAGGAAGGAAGCCGGGCGTGGTGGCGCATGCTTGTAATCCCAGCATTCAGGAGGCTGAGACCGAGGATCCTGGTTCGCGGCCAGCCTCAGCTACCTAGTGAGGCACTCCGCAACTTAGTGAGACCCTGTTTCAAAATAAAGAATAAAAAATAGGGCTGGGGGTGTAGCTTGGAGGTAGAATGCCCCTGAGTTCAATCCCCAGTACCACAAAAAAAAAAAAAAAGAAAGAAAGAAAGAAAAAAGAGGAAGGAAAAACCAAGACATTTAAAAAACCAAGTAGTGTCCTATCTGGGGTGCCTATGAGAAGGTATTGAACGATACCCGTACCAATTTAGCTCAATATCATGCAGCACATGCAACATACAGAAGAAGCTTTCAACAAATTTGCTTAGCTGAACTGAAGACATTTCCAACCTACCCACATGGGGGCTTTTAATGCCAAGCTAGTTACAAGAGCTGGATCCAGAAAGCTTTTGTACTGGGACTCCCCTTTCAGAAGGTCAGCTGCAGAGTGTGCGTGCATGTGTGTTAGCATGCAGGTGCGCACATGGATGTGTGTGCTTTAGAGGGACTGGGGCAATAGGAAGCAGTCCTGACCTTGGGCCTCATTGTTTGAGAAAGGGCTTCAGAGGATGAGGGCTACTCTGCTCACTGTCCTATTATTTGCTGAGCAATTCTGCTAATAGTGCCATGGGTTGGTGTGCACCCAGGACCTCCCCTTTCTCCCAGTGTGATCAGGCTCCCTGCTTGACCACACAGAAGGCAAGTTCACTGCCCTCATCTGTTCATGTTTCTCCCTGGGGTACACTGAAATATGCTTCCTGCCATTGAGCTGTAGGGAGGGCGTTGGCCTGCCAGGACACCTGGCTGTTCTGATTCTGGCCTTTGGCACAGGCTTCAGGTCTTGGGCTCCGGCCCTGTGGTAAAGGCCATGATGTGTGCTGAGCCTTCGTGCATCCCAGTCACTGACAGATCCTATAATAGCATGTCATCCTGGGGAAGCTTGCTCTGTACTCTTAAAGAAGTGACAGTTTTCCTGAGCTATAACTGACAATGCCCAAGCATTCACCCAGTTAAAGTGTACAGCTCACCAGTTGTTAGTATATTTACAGTTATGTGCAACCTCTACTATTAGTTTTAGAACTCCTTTTGTCAGAAAGTAACACCTTTAGTTGTCACTCCAGTTGAGAAGCTGTCTATAGATTAGTTGACTCTGAACATTTACTGTCAGTCAAATTACTCTGCATGTGAACTCAGCTTACATGTCAGGAATACCCATGGTAGCACGTGTGTAACAGCCAAACACAGAGTTTAATATGGCCTCATTTAAGTCTTTTTATTTTTTGGTGTGTGTGTGTGGGGGGGGTAGGTACTAGGGATTTTGAACCAAGAGGGATTCTACCTTCGAGCTACACCCCCAGCCTGATTTTATTTCTTATTTGGAAACAGGGTATCACTAGGTTGACGAGTCTCATTACTTACCAGGGCTGTCCTCGAACCTGAGATCTGGGATTACAGGTATGCACTGCCATACCTGACTTAATAAGGTCCTATTTAAGTAAGAATGCATATGTATGATAATGAGATGAGAATCAGTCCTTAACCTAATAGGTAATGAATGCATGGAGGTGCCTTGCAGATGTGCCAGAGGGTGTGTGGAACAGTTATCCCCAGCACCAGTGTCAGCTTCTGCCCAGTCCTGTGGGACCTTGTCCACTCTCCATAGGGCCCTCAATGTACTCTTCATCTTCCAGGCTTGACTTTGGGGATGAGGGTGATCCTCAGCATCCAGTGCGATGGCCTTTTCTCTGTATCACAAAAACCCAAGCCAGCTCTCACTGTATTATATGTACATACATATATACATACATACAACGCCCCCAGTCCACACAAACTTTCTTTGTTTTTAGGACTGAAATTGTGGGACATATAACCGGTGATTTTTTTTTTTTTTTTTTTTTTGCAGTACTGGGGATTGAACTCAGGGGCATTCTACCTCCAAGCTACACCCCCAGCCCTATTTTTTATTCTTTATTTTGAAACCGAGTCTCACTAAGTTGCGGAGTGCCTCACTAGGTAGCTGAGGCTGGCCACGAACCCGGATCCTCCGGTCTCAGCCTCCCGAATGCTGGGATTACA
>PVLC010042333.1:0-12991 GCA_004027655.1 Graphiurus murinus
GCGCACGCTTGTAATCCCAGCATTCGGGAGGCTGAGACCGGAGGATCCGGGTTTGCGGCCAGCCTCAGCTACCTAGTGAGGCACTACGCAACTTAGTGAGACGCGGTTTCAAAATAAAGAATAAAAAATAGGGCTGGGGATATAGCTCGGAGGTAGAACGCCTCTGAGTTCAATCCCCAGTACCGCAAAAAAAAAAAAAGAACTAACAAGTAAACATCAGAACCAGAGAAACAATAATACCCAGGAAGCGAACAACTAAGCAAAGAAGAACAAACACTACTGCAAACAGAAGTCAAAACTCAAAATGTTAGGAATTAAAAATCATCTCTCAATAATCACACTGAATATAAATGGCCTCAACTCCCCAATAAAAATACACAAGGTGGAAAAATGGATTAAAACCCATAATCCATCTATATGCTGCCTGCAAGAAACACATCTTTGAAGCAAAGATTCCCACAAACTAAAGGTGAAGGGCTGGAGTAGGGTAATCCATGCCAATGGAAGTCAAAGACAAGCAGGAGTAGCAACTATGATATCAGATAAATTAGACTTCAAGCTAAGCTTATCAGAAGAGACAAAGAAGATTATTTTTTACTAGTAAAAGGAAAAATTCAGCAAGAGGAAATAACAATTGTCAACATTTATGCCCCAAAGATAGGTGCAGCCACTTTCATAAAACAAACTCTTCATGATATAAAGTCACACATAGACCTCAACACAATAATACTGGGAGACTTCAATACTCCTCTTACATACATCACTAGACTGATCATCTAAACAAAAGATCAGTAAAGATGCCTCAGTCCTAAAGAATACCATAAACCAAATGGACCTATTGGACACATAAGAATATTTCACCCAACTACAGCTGAATTCACATTTTTCTCAGCTGCCCATGGAACCTTCTCCAAAATAGACCACATTCTGGGCCACAAAGTGAGCACTGGAAAATTCAAAAAATGTAGCATAATTCCCTGCATCTTTTCAGATCACAATAAAATGAAACTAGAAATCAAATCTAAGAAGACCCAGAGTAAAGACTGTAAACACATGGAGACTTAACACCACACTGATAAACGAGGAATGAGTAATAGAATAACTAAGGGGAGAAATTTAAAAATTCCTAGAAAATAATGAAAACGGAGACATAACGTATCAAAACCTCTGGGACACCTTGAAGGCAATACCAAGAGGAACATTTATAGTACTGAGTGCCCACGTAAGAAGAACAGAAAATCACCAAACAAATAACCTAATGGGACAGCTCAAAGCACACACAAAAAAAGAACAGTCTAACCCCAAAGATAGTAGAAAACAGGAAATTATGAAAATCAGAGAAGAAATTAATGAAGTAGAGAATAAAAAAAATACAGGAAATCAACAAAACCAAAAGCTGGTTTCTTGAAAAAATAAACAAGATAGATAAGCTATTAGCCAACCTCACCAAAAGAAAGAGATAGTCAACCTAAATTACCAAAATAAGAGATGAAAAAAGGGATATTACCACTGGCAGTGTGGAAATACAGAGGATCATCAGAAATATTTTGAAAAACTATACTCCAACAAAATAGAAAATCTAGAAGAAATTGACAAATTTCTAGACACATATAACCTTCCTAAATTGAGTCAAGAAGATATAGAAAACGTAAACTGAGCAATAGCAATCAAAGAGATAGAAACAGCAATAAAGAGTTTACCATCAAACAAAAGTCGAGGGCCAGATGGTTTTCCAAGTGAATTTTATAAAACATTTATAGAATAGCTAATCCCAATACTCCTCAAATTATTACATGAAATAGAAACGGGACCCTCCCAAACACTTTCTATGAAGCCAACATCACATTAATACCAAGGCCAAATAAAGACAGCTCACGAAAAGAAAACTATAGGCCTAGATCATTGATGAAATTAGATGCAAAACTGCTAAACAAAACACTAGCAATGCGCATTCAAAACCACATCAAGAAAATTATACACCTTGACCAAGTTGGGTTCATCCCAGGGATGCAAGTTTGGTTCAAAATATGAAACACAATCCATGTAATTCACCACATAAACAGAATCAAAGACAAAAAACACATGATCATTTCAATTGATGCTGAAAAAGCATTTGACAAGATCCAACACCCATTCATGCTGAAAGCACTGCAGAGAATCGGAATCAAAGGAACATACCTCAACATCATAAAGGCATTATACAATAGGCCCACAACCAATATCATATTAAATGGGGAAAAACTGCAAGAGTTCCCACTAAAAACAGGAACAAGACAAGGATGTCCATTATACCACTTCTGTTCAATATAGTACTATATTGCATGATATTACAAGCCAGACCAATAAGGCAAGAGAAAGAAATCAAAGGTATAAAAATAGGGAAAGAAGAACTAAAGCCATCTCTTTTTGCAGATGACATGATACTATACTTAGATGACCCAACAAAATTAACCAAAAAACTTATAGAACTGACCAACAAATTCAGCAAAGTGTCTGGATACAAAATCAATCTTAAAAAATCAGATTTCCTGTATGCCAACCATAAATCCACTGAAAAAGAAATCCAGAAAACAATTCCACTCATAACAGCACCCTGAAAAATAAAATACTTAGGGAGAAACCTAACCAAGGAGGTAAAAGACCTCTATAAGGAAAACTAATAAAAGTTGAAAAAAGAAATCGACGAAGACCTTAAATGATGGAAAGATCTTCCATGCTCTTGGATAGGCAGAATAAATATCACCAAAATGGCCATCCCCCCAAAAGTGATCCACAGATTCAATGCAATACAATGAAATTACCAAGGTCATTCCTCGCAGATATAGAAAAATTAGTCCTTAAATTCACTTGGAACAACAAAAAGCCCAGAATAGCCAAAATATTTCTTAGCAACAAGAACCATGCAGGAGATATCACAATACCTGACTCAAAACTCTACTACAAAGCCACAGTAATAAAAACAGCATGGTATTGGCACAAAAACAGACACATAGATCAATGGAGCAGAATAGAAGATTCAGAAAAAAACCCAGGCACTTTTGATAAAGGAGCCAAAAATATACACTGAAAAAAAGATAGCCTATTTAACAAATGGTGTTGGCAAAACTGGTTAACCATATGCAGGAAAATGGAAATAAACCCCACTTTCTCACCCTGCACAAGAGTCAACTCAAAGTGGATCAAAGACCTGGAGGTCAGGCCAGAGACCTTGCAGCTACTTGAAGAGGGCATAGGTCCAACACTTCAAATCATAGGCACAGGTAAAAACTTTCTCAACAAGACCCCAAAAGCACAAGCAACTCGAAGGAAGATCATTACATGGGATTGCATAGAGTTTCTGTGCAGCAAAGGAAACTATTAAGAACCTCAAGAGAGAGCCCACAGAGTAGGAGAAAATTTTTGCCAGCTACTCTTCTGATAGAGGACTAATAATATCTAGAATATACAGAGAACTCAAGAAACTCACAGCTAAGAAAACAAATAACCCCAATCAAAAAATGGGCAAAGAGCCAGGTGTGGTGGCGCACACTTGTAATCCCAGCATTTGGGAGGCTGAGATCAGAGGATTCGGGTTCGCGGCCAGCCTCAGCTACCTAGTGAGGCACTCCGCAACTTAGTGAGACCCTGTTTCAAAATAAAGAATAAAAAAAATAGGGCTGAGGGTATAGCTCAGAGGTAGAATGCCCCTGAGTTCAATCCCTAGTACCGGAAAAAAAAAAAAAAAAAATGGGCAAAGTTTCTAAATAGACACTTCACAAAATAAGAAATACAAATGGCCAATAAATGTATGAGGAAATGTTCTACATTATTAGCAATCAGAGAGATGCAAATCAAAACCACCTTGAGATTTCACCTAACCCCAATCAGAATGGCAATCATCAAGAACACAAACAACAACAAATGCTGGTGAGGGTGTGGAGAAGTGGGAACTCTAATACATTGTTGCTGAGATTGCAAATTCATGCAACCACTTTGGAAAACAGTATGGAGGATCCTCAGACAAATGGGAATGAACCTACCATATGATCCAGCAATACCACTTCTGGGTATCTACCCAAAAGAACAGAAACCAAACTATCAGACCAACGCATGTGTATCTATGTTTATAGATGCACAGTTTACAATTGCCAAACTATGGAAGCAGCCAAGATGTCCATCAACAGATGAATGGATTACAAAACTATGGGATATGTACACAATGGAATTTTACTCAGCCATAAACAAAAACAAAATCATGTTATTTGCAGGGAAATGGATGGAACTGGAAAACATTATGTTAAGTGAGATTAGTCAGTCACAAAAAGTTAAAAATTGTATGTTCTCCCTAATATTCAGATGCTAGGAAGAATATGAGGCATAAGAAGGACTCCAGATAAAGAAGGAGAAACCTTAGATGAGCAAAGAAGTTGACTTAACTGAAGATGATGTGGTGGGGGAGGCACCCTAATGCACATGATGTACTTTCACAAACATCAAAATCAATCACTAAACTGAACCTGAGAAGGAGGGGCACGAGGGAGTGGGGCGGGAATTGGGGAAGGGTTAAATGAGAAATGTGCATGTATGCCTTTACCAGCTTGTACCTAACAAAGATGTATGATTACAATGCACCAATTAAAAAAAAATAAAAAAAATTTTTTAACAAGCCGGGCATGGTGGCACTTGCTTGTAATCCCAGTACTTGGGAGGTTGAGACAGGAGGATCCGGGTTCACGGCCAGCCTCAGCTACTTAATGAGGCCCTTCGCAACTTAGTGAGACCCTGTTTCAAAATAAAGAATAAAAAATAGGGCTGGGAGTGTAGCTTGGAGGTAGAATGCCCCTGGGTTCCATCCCCAGCACTGCAAAACAACAAAAGGGGGGGGGGGCAGAGAGTATAAATGAAATGCCCCTGGTTCCATCCCAAGCACTAAATAATAATAATAATAATAACAATAATAATAATAATAATTTTTATAACTAATGGAATGGAGAATTATATATAAGACAAAATGACATAACTATATTTGATAAGATATCAATATGTAACACACATATATATAAATGTCTATGTAATTATGTTGTGGATGTAAAAGTGCACATATATTCAAAATGTACAACAGTTTTTCTGAATGCTTTATGTATTATATCACGAACATTTCCCTAATACATCAAATAGTTCTTTGTTGCCTAATATTTCATTTTTTAGACGTACTACCCATTGTTTGCCCATCTTTTGAAAATACTTATATCCTTCCAAATGTTTATACTATTAAGTCTGGATCAACATCACCCTTCTTGTACTTAGATCTTAAACCAGATCTTCATTCATCATCTTAGATTCTAAGCTATGAAATTATTTTTAGAAATTTTGGAACACACACTGCCAATGTGTTTCTAGAAAATTTTTATGAAATGAATTACAGCAGTTCCATACTCTCCTGACCTATGACTTATTTCCTATGTTAAAATATTTTATGCATATAGTTTGATTTCTGGTTATTACAAATCACTTGCATGTTATTAAATTTTTATTGACTTGCCATTTTTATGAAATATATGAATTGACTTTGGTTCATTTTTATTAATGCTTTAATTTACTTTTTTGTTGTTTATTTATGTCATTTGTAGTCAAATAGATAGAACTAGAGAATATTCTGCTAAGTTAAATCAGCCAGAAAGTAAAGGGTCATTTGTTTTTCTCTCATATGCTAAAAGCTATAGAGAAAATAGGGAACAAAAGGAACTTCAGATAAATGAGGAGAGAGACCAGTAGAAGAGTGGAAGGGGACAGGGGGAGAAGGCAGGGAGGGGGGAAAGGAGAACTGATGAAGGAAAGAGTTCAAATAATGCTCTGTTCATATATGAAGGTATCATCACCAGCCTCACTAACATGTGTGGGAAGGGAGGGGGCACGGTGGGATGCGGAGGGAAACACACCACGTGCATGTGAGTTTATTTTTATGTCATCTGAACCTATGCTGTATATAACTACAATGTGCCAATAAAAGTATATTTTAAAAACTCTGTTATGTGTTAGAGTAATTAATACTTTATCTGGCATTTATGCAGCAAATTATTGTCTTAGTTTTAATAATTTGATCTTTTGACCTAAGCATGTTAAATGTAACATTGGTATTTTCCTGTAATTGCCATTCTTTTCAATATATTGATTAGTGCTTTACTTTATGTGTTATTTTGCTACATGATGTAAAATGAAAACAAAAATTGAATATCTCCCAATAATTAAATGATTTCCCAATACCACTAATCCATCCCCTCCATTGGCTTGGTATATGCTATTCTTAATCACACACATGTGCACATACATAGACAGAGAGAGCCCTGCATTCTACATTCTTTCAACTATTGAAGCTACATTTGCAACCACAATATTTAAATTTAAATATCATTTCATATCTGATAAGTAACCAAACTAAGAGTAACACTTGTTGGTTTTATTTCAAAGTTCTTGTCTGACTTTCTGAGTGAATGTGTAAGTCATGCTATTTTTTCATATATTAAGTGAGGCATTTCATAGCAAGAATCTTCTTGAGTAATACTTTCCTAAGATCTGCATCTTGTTTTAAGTTACCATTTAATTTGTCATTTTAAAATTGTATATAACTTACCTTTCCACTTTTTAAATATATTTTTATTGGTGCATTGCAATTGTACATCATGGTCAGGTCAGAGTGACAGACACACACGCGCACACAGCACTTGGTGTGTTTCCCTCTGCAGCCCAACGAACACTTAAGTGGATTTTTGTTTGTTTTGAGTTTTCAAATAGCCGAATATAAAATTTCTCTACTTTTCTTTCTTTTTATCTTTATTTCTTCTGTTTTTGTTTTTGATACTGGGTTTTAAACTAAGGTGCATTCTACCTCTGAAATATACCCCTAGCCCTTTCTTTATCTTTTTTTCTTTTTTTTAGGCAGCCTCTTGCTAAATTGTTGAGGCTGACCTCAAACCTGCAATACTCCTGCTTCAGCTTCCCAAGTACTAGGAGTACTAGGTGCCACTGCACCTAGGTGAATATAAAATATCTTATGAAATTACAGACATTTATGAACTATTATCATAAAATAAAACTTCATAGTTTTCTAGATATATAATTTATTTAAAATTTTTGTATTGTAGTATTTGATGAGTACTTATAAATATCTTAAACTTCTATTTGTTCTTGAAATTAATGTGTATTCTTTGTAGTCTACATGAGGCATATTGTATTATTCAAATTGCTTATACTTTCAAATGATCTATTAATGACACAATAGACATAATTTTTTTTAAATTTTCTGTCTCTGTTTTTACTATAGATATTGATTTTGTATTATGGCATGAAATTTCTAGCACAGTTTTATTATGATGTAACTTTAATAAATGTAAAGTTATCCTGAATCAATTTTTAAATCCATTTTTGTAATTATAAATATTTATACTACTCATATTCACACTTAAAATACCTTCTTGGTTTTTAGTTTTTGTTTTACTTTTTTTTTTTCCTTAATATGTGTGGTGCTGGAGATTGAACCCAGGGGCATTCTACTTCCAAGTTACACTTCCAGCCCTATTTTATTTTTTATTTTGAAACAGGGTCTCACTAAGTTGGTAAGGGCCTCTCTAAACTACTGAGGCTGACCTTGATTGAATCTGCAATCCTCCTCTCTCAGTCTCCCAAGTACCAGAATTACAGGAGTCTGCACCACCACACCAAATCTCTCTCTCTCTCTCTCTCTCTCTCTCTCTCTCTCTCTCTCTCTCTCCTGGGGAATCTACCTCTGAGCTACCTCCCCAGCCCTGCTTTAATTTTTTTTTTTTGAAACAGGATCTCACTAAATTGTGGAGGGCCTCACTAAGTTAGAGGATGGCTGCAAACCTGCAATCCTCCTGTCTCAGCCTCCCAAGTATTGGGACTACAGGAGTGCACCACCATCCCTGGCTTTATGTTTATTTTTTGCTGTAGTTAAGATTGACATTTGCATGCTAGAAAAGTGTTCTACCATTACTTTATATATCCCAGCCCAATCTTCCACATTTATTACATTCAAAATTAAAATCTGGCTTAATCTTCCTCACTAGGATAAAGAAATTAACACATTTTAATTTTCCTATACCCCTTAAAAACTCATAATAAATGAATAATATAAATAAATTCATAACAAATAAAAATTGACATTTTTATATTCAGGTTATAATTTATGGATTAGTCTTTTTCTATATACAATTTCTACCAAGAATGATAAATAGCCAAACAGGGTGGTGCATGCCTGTAATCCTAGTACTTGGGAGACTGAGATAGGAGAATCTCAGGTTTGTGGCCACCCTTAGCAACCTCGTGAGGCTCTCTTCAACTTAGTGAGACCCTGTATCAAAGTAAAAAATAAAATAGGGCTGGGGTTTTAGCTCAAAGGTAGACTGCCCCTGTGTTTAATCCCTAGTACTACACACACACACACATACACACACACACACACATACACACACACGAATCATTAATAACTATTTTCTATTTTCAGATTTATTTCCCATTTTTATTTTCATAATAAATATTACACCATGGATCTTTAAAACCAAACCTTATCATGACTATATAAAAACATGTAAAAATTAACACTTTAACATAGAACAATGAAAGTCAGTCACATTTATCTCATCAACCATCACTATGGTTCAGACCTGGGATGTCCCAAGGCTCCTGTGTGGAAGACTTGTCCTCAATGTATCAGTATTCAGAGGTAGGACTTTGAGGGAGTGATTGGATCATGATTCTAACCTCATCAGTGGATTATTCCATTGATGGAATTATAAATTCTGACTGGGAGGTCGTAGAAACTGTAAGAGGTGGGAAGGAACTGTAAGGGATTTTAAGGGTCAAAGGAAGTGGGTCTTTTGAAGTATGCCCCTTGGGACTATATCTTATCCCAAGCCACTCACTTCTTCATCTTCTCTATTCTCTATATTCTCTCTGTTTCTCTCTCTCTCTCTCTCTCATTCTCTCCCTCTCTCCCTCTCTCCTTCTCTCCCTCTCATCTCTCTCTGGCTCCCATGAGCTGAGCAGCTCTCCTAGGCCACACCCTTCTGCCATGATGTCCTGCTTCCCATCATCCCCAAAGCAATGGAGCTGGCCAACCTTGGACTGAAATCTCTGAAACGATGAGCCCAAGTAAGTCTTCTCTCCTTGGAGTTATTTTTCACAGATATTTTGTCATAGAGATGAAAAGCTGAATAACAGGAAAAATTTTCATTAAATTTGTGAGTTTTTTTATTAGAATACTGTTAAGTAAGGATACAAATAAAATTCACAGTGAATTTTTGCTCTCTTTTAATTACTTTTAACCTATAGGTCTGCCATTCATCTTCTTCTTTACCTTATGATTTTGAAAAACAGTGTCATTTGTCCTGTGGAGTTTCCCAGAATCTGGTTTTGCTCAATTGCACATGTGTAGGCAGATAGTCATTCCTATGTCCTCTGCACTTTCTATAAAATGATTGGCAAGTGGAGAGGCTCCCTCTGGCTTCAGGCTTGTTCAGTTTTGAGGGGATGTGGGAGGAGACTAATTCAAATGTGCTTTTATTTTTCCATTACAAGATGCAAGATGTCTACTTCTCTTTTTGAGATGACTTACCTACTTTTCCTTTTTTATATACCTTTATTAGTATGTTATAATTATACACATAGGAGTTTCAAAGTAATGCTACCAAGCATACACATAGCATTAGGTGTGTTTCCTTCCACTGCCCACTCCCTACCCCCTACACACAGTGAAATTGGTAGTGATACCTTCATATAAGGACATAATATGATTTAAACTGTTTCCTTCCTCAATCCTCCTATTCCCCTCCCTCCTCCTTCCCCAGTCCCATTCCACTATTCTACTGGTCTCTCTCCTCATTTATTTGAAGTCCCTTTTTCCCTCTTTCTCTCTAGCTTCCACATATGAAAGAAAACATATGGCCCTTGACTTTCTGCAACTGGCTGATCTTACTTAGCATAATATTCTCTAGTTCCATTTACTTTCCTAAGAATCACATAATTTTGTTTTTTATGGCTGAGAAAAATTTATTATGTTTAAATACCACATTTCCCTTAACCATTCATTTATTGAATACCTAGGCTGGTTCCATAATTTGATTATTGCAAACTGTGCTACTATAAACATGGACATGCATGTATCAGTATAGTATTCTGATTTTAATTCTTTTGAAAAGATAACAAGGAATGGCATAGCTGGATCATATGGTGGTTTGGTGGTTCCATTCCTAGTCTTTTCAGCAACCTCCACAGTGGTTGCACTAATTTACAATTTCACCAACAGTATATAAAAGTTCCTATTTCCCCACCCTCTCACCAGCATTTACTATTATTTGTATTATTGATGATTTCCAGTCTAACTGGAATTAGATAAAATCCCAGTCGAGAATTGATTTGCATTTCCCTGATTGTAATGATATTGACATCTTTTCATATATTTGCTAGCCATTTGTATTTCTTCTTTGGAAAGTGTTGTTTCAGTTCAGGTGTCCATTTTTTTCATTGAGTTTTTATTTTTAGTCTTAAGTTTTTTATTTGTCTATTCTAGATATTGATCCTCTTTCAGAGGAGTACCTGGCAAAGATTTTCTCCCATTCTATAGGCTCTCTCTTTACATTCTTGATTATGTCCCTGTACAGAAGAGTTTAATACCCAGGCAATATCTCTCTGGGTGACTTTAGCAAAGTCAGAACGTCTCTCAGATCCACTCAGAGAGTCAACAACAACTTAATTAAAGATAGAAATAAAGTAGAAATTAAAAAAAACAGAGAAGGAACTCATATCTTTCAAAACCAAGACCTTTCTTAGAAAGCTGAGCTTCTTTCTCCACTCCACGACTGGGGTTGCACTTCCTCATTGGTCCCAGTCTCAGAGCAGTCGCAGGCTTCAAAGAGCATCCTGGACATAAAGGAAACCCATAGTTCCGCTGCTGAAACTTAAAAAAAAAAAAAAACCTACATTCCTTAAAGATGTCTCCTATCAATTACAACTCAAGTGTTGATTACAAGGAGAAACAATTTCCCATTCAAAGCTACTTAAATCCGCTTTAGCTTAATATATTCATTCAATCTTGGTTAGCTCTGCAGAGGTCTTTAATGTAGCATGCGGGCATCCCCTTGGCCGACCCCCAGCCCCAAACTCTGAAAAGAACATATAGGATATAGGACAATACACAATGGAAGCAGTAGAGGGGAGGAACAAGTGGCCGTTGTGACAGAAAAGTGGAGAGATTCCTGATCCAGGCTAAGGGTCCAGGAAAAAGGCAGCGATCATAGATGATAACAAAGAAGCATTGTCTCCTTGGAAGACTGGACTTTGTTCATGAGGAGGAAGAATCAAAAGCATTGTAAAAAATTGCTCTAATTTCCCATAACACAAATGTTATAAAACCAAGAATAGCTGAACAAAACAGCAGCTGATACCGCAGACAAGTCTCAGTGGATGAAGTCTAGTTAGGGTCCACAGTTAATGAGATTCAACATACAGTTTTTATCATCCTTGAGCTTTGACTTTCTGACATTTATGGTCCCCTTGCTCTGGTCAGGGGGTTTTTACTTGGCCAGAATCCCTGAATAATAACAATTTTCCATTTATCTGAGAGTAATGGGGAAAGGGGGATGATCAGTTTTGGTGAAAGGATACATCAGAGAGGCCTCCTTTCCAGCATGATAGTGAGGCATTCTTTCTAATCAGTAATTAGCTGTGATAAAGCTCTTGTCCTGCTCATGGGAGGAAGGGACACACATACCTGTGTGGGTGGCAAAGTTGCTGGGGAGGCGAAAAGTAAAGACTGAAGGTGAACAGAGGCAGCACTTTGCTGTGGCCTCCTTGACCTTGATACAATTCCTTTCTGAGACTGAATGAGGACACACAGCCACACAGCTGAAAGTGTCACAAAAGAGCATCTGTTCTGTTCTAAAGGTGAGAAAATCTGTGTATGAGGAATAAATATAGAAGCACATATGCAGTAGTATGGCTGCATATATTTTATTTATGTTCAAGAAAAAGGAAAAGGATATTTCTTGTCAGTGAGATGATTTAAATATGACCTTTGTTTTTATTTTTATTTACTTATTATTCTACTTACTTTTATTAACACATGTTATCTGTGCATATTAATGGGGCTCTGTGTGATAGCTCCATACACTGTACAGTGTGTACTGCTTAAGCGTGACTTTTCTACCCTTCTCACTCATCCCACATTCATTCCCCAATCTCTACTTATTCTACTTTCAGATTTACATTTTTCAGCTTCCATGTATGATACACACACACACACACACACACACACACACACACACGTAAATATGACCTCTCTATCCTGTGTGTTTGTGTGTCTGTGTGTGTGTGTGTGTGTGTATGTGTGTGTGTGTTGTGTGGTCCCAGGGACGGAACCAATTCTACCTCCAAGCTACACCTTCAGTCCTATTTTTTTTTCTTTATTTTGAAACAGGGTCTCACTAAGTTGCAGAAGGCCTCACTAGGGAGCTGAGGCTGGCCACAAACCTGAGATTCTCCTGTCTCAGCCTCCCAAGTACTGGGATTACAAGTGTGCACCACAGCCGGGCGTGGTGGCGCACGCTTGTAATCCCAGCATTCGGGAGGCTGAGACCCGAGGATCCGGGTTCGCGGCCAGCCTCAGCTACCTAGTGAGGCACTCCGCAACTTAGTGAGACCCGGTTTCGAAATAAAGAGTAAAAAATAGGGCTGGGGGTGTAGCTCGAAGGTAGAACATCCCTGAGTTCAATCCCCAGTACCGCAAAAAAAAAAAAAAAACAAGTGTGCAACACCACGTCCAGCTTTTCATTATCCTTAAAAATGATTTCATTCAGTTAGTCATGATGGTGCATCTGTAATCCCAGTATGTGGAAGGAGGATTGCAGGTTTGAGGACAACCTCAACAAAGTCAGAAGACTCTCAGTAACCTAAAGAGACCCTGTTTCAAAACAAAACAAAAAATACTTGAAGTGTAGTT
>PVLC010042334.1:0-12991 GCA_004027655.1 Graphiurus murinus
CTTTCTTTTTCTTCTTCCTTTTTTTCTATTGGAAATAGATCCCAAGGGTGTTCTACCTCTGGGCTACACCCCCAGCACATTTTAGTTTTTATTTTGAAACAGAGTCTCACTAAGTTGCTGAGGTTGGCTTCCAACCTGGGATCCTCTTGTTTCAGCCTCCCAGATACTAGGGTTTCAGGCATGTGCTACTGTGCCCAGCTGCAATTTTTCTTTGATACCACACTGTCCTCATCTTTCAAGTTTTAGTTAAGCATAGATCTCTTCTTATTTACTCATGTACCTTAATTTTAATGGTCAAGAATTGACCACAGTCCAAACAAACTTCTTTGTGGCTCCTTTCTAATGACGGAGTCCTAGTTGACATAGGGACCTGATGACCAGTGTGACGTTTCATAGCTTTTGAATTGAAAAGAAGGGTATATCCATACACATTGGTTGGTCCTCTCTGCAATCATTAATGAAGAAAAATACCCAATGAATGATAGAAGAGAGACTTAATACTAAAAATGTAATATGTGCCAGGCATTCACTTAGCTTTTTTGTATATATATGCCCTTATTTAATCCTCACAATCACATGAAATATATGTCATCACCTCTATTTTGTACATAGAAACTTAGATGAAAAAAATGAGGAGTAAATGGCAGAATTGGTATTCTTGTTTATTTAATTAATTAATTTATTTATATTTATTTATTTGTATATGGCACTGGGATTGAACCCAGGTGCATTCTACCATCAGCTCACACCCAGCCCTTTTATATTTTCTTTTTATTCCTTTAAACAAGGTCTCACTAGGTTGCTGAGAGTCTTGCTAAGTTTCCGAGTCTGGTCTTGAACCTGCAATTCTCTTCTCGGCCTCCCAAGTACTGGGATTAGAGGCTGTGACACCACACCTAGCAGATTCTGCATCTCATGCATGGCTCGATGACTAAACACTTGAACATTTTTTTTCTTCATTTCATGACAATTTCTTTGAATTTGATTGAGAAGTATATCTAATATAGATATTCTTGTCAGTCATTTAAATGCACCAGTCATGACCAGGGCATGGTGACGTAGGCCTGTAATCCCAGTACTTGGGAGGCTGAGACAGGAGGATTGCAGGTCGAGGCCAGTCTCAACAATTTATCAAGGCTCTCAGAAACTTAGCGAGACCATGTTTCCAAATAAGAAAAATAAAATAGACCTGGGAGTGTGGCTCTCAGGTAAAATGTCCCTGGGTTCAATCCCCAGGATTACAAAAAAAAAAAAAAAAATTCTTGAACCAGGAAAATCTCAGACTCTAAAAGAGAAGAAAATACTTTGAAAGGAGAAAATTGCTGTGATATCCAATTCTATATTTATTTAGTGTATATTTTTTTCAAACAAGGTAGTGATACTTTTCCCCAAAATTTCTGTGAAGTTAAGAGGAGTAGTAAGGAGGAAGTGAACTGACAGTAGTGAGCAGGCATCCTACTCAAATTTTGTAATTAGAGGAAGTTTTTCCTACTTGGTTCATATTATCAGCACACAGACATTTGAAATTTCAGAATTAAAATTTGACCCCAGGAACATTTGTGTATAAAATACTTTCTAAGCTTTCTTCCAACTTAATGGTCTCATTAAAATTTCTGTGTGTGTGTGTGTGTGTGTGTGTAGTACTGGGGACTGAACTCAAGAGCATTCTATCTCCAAGCTGCACCCCAAGTCCTCTGTTTTTTATTTTGAAACAGGGTCTCACTAGGTTGATGAGTCTCATGACTTGCTGAGGCCGTCCTTGAACTTGTGATCCTTCTGTCTCAGCTTCCCAAGTATTGGAATTACAAGCATGCACCACCATGCTCAGCTCTAAATTTCTAAAAAGCAATGACCAATTGGGTGAGAAGTTTTACTTAAGTAGGAGTGTCTCTGGATGATATCAGTTGAGTTGTCATTAGGAGTCTTGGAAACCTGACTTAGGAAAATGTTTCACTGAGCTGTGTGTTGGACAAAGCAAAAGCAAGAGAAAAATTTAGACTCAAGGATGGTCCAGATCAGGGAGTGCCTGTATCTTCTATATCAAGACAACACTGCTTTTTCTGTGGAAATTATATCTTACCAACCTTTGGCACTTAAACTCACAGTGTTCTGTTCACAATAGTTGCCTCGTGAATGGGTATGTACTGTTCCATAAAATTCCTAATCATTGGAATGTAGAAACAAATCCTTAGTGTAAAGACATAGGGCTTAAAGTTACTGTAGCCAAGAAAGGTGATATAGAGCAGTTGGAAGACCACTGTGTGGAGCTGTCAAACGAGGATGTAAATAATCCAGGGAGAGTGCAGCTCAGAAACAAATCCAGTTGAGTCCCTGGATTAGGCTGTTTTTGATGCTGTATCTACTTCTCTACTCATTGTTTACTTTAGACATCAAATTTACTTTTTATTAAGGTGATTTGATTTTCACCTATTTGGATATAAAAACCGTATTTAAATAATGCTAATATCTTATTTTTAAGAAGCCAGTGTATAATGAAAAGATCAGTATGAGTGAAGAATGATTAGCAGGGTCGGGGGGCAGGCTTTGCTCCAGAGTCTGGGTGTTGGGATGAGTAGGCACCCCACAGAGCCTGGGTGAGACCACTGTTCACACTCCTTGTGCCTATGGACACCTGGAAGAAGATAAGCAGGGGAAAACTGAGTGGACTTTGTCTGAAAACTGCTCTGGAAGAGCTAGATATAAGAAATGAAGTCAGCTCATGACTGGCTTGGGGGAAGGATTCTAAAGATGTGGAAATAGTTTGTTAGTAGAATTAACAGGATCCTGTTGGTGGTGTGGAAATCAGTGGACCATGGTAGGACCCGTATGTACTGTTTGTAGTATAATCAGTGACCTGAGACAGCAAAGCAGCAGTAACACAGACAGATGTTTGTCTGCATGTGGTAGCTCTGAATATAAGCATAACACATATTTAAGTTTCTCTTGTCTAAAGACCATAAATTAATAATTAATAATACACTAAGGTTGCAAAATCTTTGAAATATGAAATTATTAAATGTATCAAAGGATTGCATACTTATTTTCAAAAGAAAAAGGGGAGAATGGAACAGCCTGGAAATTAGGTAACCTGAATTTTATACCTAAATCTGATAGCCATAAAATTTTAGATTCTCTGATTTCAACTTCCTAATATTTAAAGTTAAAACTTCAGACATCCATATTTTCTGAGATGTTTTCTGTAAATAATAGGATAAAATATCCTCAGGCAATGGCTAATCTATCATTCCATACTGTTTCAAAGCTTGAGAAATATCTTTGTCAGAGATAATGATTTGGCAAAGAAGAGGAAAAAAAACCTACACCCAGTCAAGCATGCAAGATATGATTTTTGCATACTTCCTAACCAGCAGGTAGCGTTGAAAATGATTCTGCTCTGATGACTGATTATTTATTTTAGAATAAAAATGTACAATTTCCCAACTGGAAAAGACATAAACCTTCTAGAGAAGCTGCCCCTTGTACTGTAGTTCCATTTATTAAATTAGATTTAGGTGCTACTCTGCCCAGGTGGCATGTGTGCACAGTTATGAGAAAATTTCTGAACTTATTGAATCTTATCACTGATCTTTTTTTCTCTTCTCCACATGCCATTTTTCTCTATCTATCAATTGTCACATAAGTTGTTTTTAAGCAGAGTGCAGTGACAACACTATAAAATACAATTCTGGTGGAAAATAATTCATTATGTTTGCATGGATTAAAATTTAAAGCAGTCTGTAATTGGGTTCACATATTGTATTCCCTCAAAATTTGTGAAAAAATACTTTACATATTTTATTTATCAGAAGACTTTAACATTAATTACATACTCTATTCAATGTATCACAGAAGACTGCACACAAAATATTAAAATTAACTAAAAACTAACTAAATAATATAATATTTACTAGGTATTCTTAGATATTTTTAGCATGCTTTTTGCCACAAGAAATATTAAAATATGGCACTGTTTACTTCTTTAAAAATATACAAGTAGGGGACTTCTGGGAAGATGGTGTCAGAGTAAGACGCTTCTCATCAGGCGCTGTGAGCTCAATTCAAATCTGCCATAGAGGCAGCTTTTTGACAGAAGAAGAAAAAGCAACAAAAAGGTGAACAACCCTACGAAAACTGAAATACAGCTGATCAGAATCTGGAAGGCCAACCAAGGAGAGCAAAGAAACCCGTCCGTGTGGCCCCGGTGCCACACCACTGAGTGGTGGCCACCACTGAGCCAGCCCCCCCGGCATGGGATCTACTGACAAAGAAATATATAATGACCTTCTGCATTCCCAGCGACCAGAGGTGGAGTGAGTGACTCCTTAACTCCACATCCTAACCAGGCACTTTTGACAGTGACTGGAACCTGTGGTACGACCAGCTTAAACCTGAGAGGGGCCATCTCAGCTCACCTCTCCCTACAGAGCCAGAGCAGATCAACTGAACTGCACTGCAGAGCTTGAATCAAAACTGGAAATTATGAAAATCAGAGCAGAAATTAATGAAATAGAGAATAAAAAAAATACAGAAAATCAACAAAACCAAAAGCTAGTTTCTTGAAAAAATAAACAAGATAAATAAACTATTGGCCAACCTAACCAAAAGAGAGAATCAACACAAATTACCAAAATAAGAGATGAAAAAGGGGATATTACCACCGACAGTATGGAAATACAGAGGATAATCAGAAACTATTTTGAAAAACTATACTCCAACAAAATGGAAAATCTAGAATAAATTGACAATTTTTTACATACAAGCAACCTTCCTAAATTGAGTCAAGAAGATATAGAAAACTTAAATCTACCAATAAAAATCAAAGAAATAGAAACAGCAATAAAAAGTTTACCATCAAACAAAAGTCCAGGGCCAGATGTTTTTTCAAGTGAATTTTATAAAACATTTACAGAAGAGCTAATTCCAATATTCCTCAAAATATTCCATGAAATAGAAAGAAACGGAACCCTCCCAAAATCTTTCTATGAAGCCAACATCACAGTAATACCAAAGCCAAATAAAGACAGCTCAAGAAAAGAAAACTATAGGCCTATATCATTGATGAACTTAGATTCAAACTGCTAAGCAAAATGCTAGCAATGTGTATTCAAAACCATATCAAGAAAATTATACACCATGATCAAGTCGGATTCATCCCAGGAATGCAAGGCTGGTTCAACATACGAGAAACATTCCATGTAATACACCATATAAACAGACTCAAAGACAAAAATCACATGATCATCTCAATTGATGCTGAAAAAGCATTTGACAAGACCAACACCCTTTCATGCTAAAAGCACTACAGAGAATCAGAATAGAAGGAACATACCTCAAAATCATAGAGGCAATATACAATAGGCCTACAGCCAATATCATATTAAATAGAGAAAAACTGCAACAGTTCCTACTAAAAAGAGGAAAAAGACAAGGATGCCCATTATCACCTCTTCTGTTCAACATAGTACTTGAGACTCTAGCCAGAGCAAGAAGGCAAGAGAAGGAAATCAAAGGGGTAAAAATAGGGAAAGAAGCACTAAAACTATCCTTCTTTGCAGATGACATGATACTATACTTAGAAGACGCAACAAAGTCAGCCAAAAAACTTATACAACTGATCAACAAATTCATCAAAGTGTCTGGATACAAAATCAATCTTAAAAAATCAGAAGCTTTCCTCTACACCAACCATAAAAATCATTGAAAAAGAAATCCAAAAAACAATTCCACTTACAATAGCACCCCCCAAAATAAAATACTTAGGGGTCAACCTAATCAAGGGGGTAGAAGACCTCTATAAGAAAAACTACAAAAAGCTGAAAAAAGAAATCGGTGAAGACCTTAGAAGATGGAAAAATCTACCATGCTCTTGGATAGACAGAATAAATATCATCAAAATGGCCATCCTCCCAAAAGTATTCTACAGATTCAATGAAATTACCAATGTCACTCCTCACAGACATAGAAAAATCAGTCCTTAAATTCATTTGGAACAACAAAAAGCCCAGGATAGCCAAAGTAGTTCTTAGTATCAAGAACCATGCAGGAGGTTTCACAATACCTGACTTCAAACTCTACTACAAAGCCACAGTAATAAAAACAGCATGGTATTGGCACAAAACAGACACATAGATGAATGGAGCAGAATAGAAGACTCAGAAACAGACCTACCTACTTACAGTCAACTGATTTTTGACAAAGGAGCCAAAAACATACACTGGAAAAAAGGTAGCCTCTTTAACAGATGATTTTGGCAAAACTGATTAACCATATGCAGGAAAATGGAAATAAGTCCCACTTTCTCATCCTGCACAGGAGTCAACTCAAGGTGGATCAAAGACCTGGAAGTCAGGCCAGAGACCTTGCAGCTACTTGAAGAGTGCATAGGCCCAACACTTCAACACATAGGTACAGGTAAAAACTTTCTCAACAAGACCTCCAAAGCACAAGCAACTCAAAGGAAGATCAATACATGGGATTACATTAAACTGAAGAGCTTCTGCACAGCAAAGGAAACTATCAAGAACCTCAACAGAGAGCCTACAGAGTGGGAGAAAATTTTTGCCAGCTACTTTTCTGATAGAGGACTATTATCTAGGATATACACAGAACTCAAGAAACTCACAGCTAAGAAAACAAATAACCCAATCAAAAAATGGGAAAAGGAACTAAATAACACTTCACAAAGAAGAAATACAAATGGTCAATAAATGTTATGAGGAAATGTTCAACATCATTAGCAATCAGAGAGATGCAAATCAAAACTACCTTGAGATTTCACCTAACTCCAATCAGAATGGCAATAATCAAGAACACAAACAACAACAAATGCTGGTGAGGGTGTGGAGAAGTGGGAACCCTAATACATTGCTGGTGGGATTGCAAATTACTGCAACCACTTTGGAAAACAATATGGAGGTGGAGGATCCTCAGACAAATGGGAATGAACCTACCATATGATCCAGCAATACCACTTCTGGGTATCTACCCCAAAAACGGAAACCAAGCTATCAGACCAGTGCATGTGTATCTATGTTTACAGCTGCACAATTTACAATTACCAAACTATGGAACTAGCCACGATGTCCATCAACAGATGAATGGATTACAAAACTATGGGATATGTACACAATGGAATATTACTCAGCCATAAAGAAGAAAAAATCATGTTATTTGCAGGGAAATGGATGGAACTGGAAAACATTATGTTAAGTGAAATTAGTCAGTCACAAAAAGTTAAAAATCGTATGTTCTCCCTAATATGTGGAAGCTAGGGAGAAAATAGGACATAAGAGGGACTCCAGATGAAGAAGGAGAATCCTTAGGTGAGCAAAGAATTTGACTTAATGGAAGGTGATGGGGGGAAGGGGGGACACCCTAAAGAGCATGATGTACTTTCATGAACACATCAAAGTCAATCACTAAACTGACCTGGAGAAGGAGGGAGGAGGAGGGAGTGGGGCAGGAATTGGGGAAGGGATAATTGAGAAATGTGTGCATGTATGCCTCTATCTATACTATCTTGTACCTAACAAAGATGTGTGATTACAATGCACCAATTAAAAGAAAAAGAGAAAAAAAAGATGTAATCTCTGAGTCTTGGGACCACTGAAGAGACCCCAACGTGTTACTTGACAGTCAGAACCTTAGAATGTTTTGTCTCCTTTGAGCTGCTGTGGCCACTCATGTTCCTTGGGGGTCCATAAATCTCTGCAGCCTGTCTGCCTGTGAGGCTGAATTACTGTGGGGCTGAGAGGCACTGCCAGCGTTACTGCCCGGCACCCCAGGACACATGGTGCCTTCTCCTGACTCCAGTTTCCAGTCCCAATAACCATTGTCCAGTGGCAAATTGATTATACCAGCAGCAGCTCATTGTTCTATGCCCTGTCCATAGCCTTCCTCATAAATTCACACCCACCGGCAAGTCAACAGGACTGTCACTTGAGTGTGCTATGGGCCACCAATGGCTCTAGCCCCTCCTCCTCCCTGTTGGTCTGGAGCTTGTGTGTAAGCTTGGCTCAGCCATGATGGAGTTGATTGGATGGCGATGAGGCCCGAATTGCCCAGAAGTGAAGCACTGTGGAAATTTGTGGAAATCTCTCATCAACCAATTTCAAATTTGTAGATTAAAAAAAAAAAAAAGTAAACTTTGACCTTTGAAAAAAATATATACAAATACTAATGTTACTCTTTATAGCCTTTGGTAAGTACTATGTCATTCATCTTTATTTCTTAAATGAAAATGGAAAACAATGATTTGTGGAAAGCTTCATAATGCTAACCACCTAATGATTCAATCATATTTTAGGATCTATCTCACACATCTAAACAGTTAAAATGAAGAAATAATAAAATTGTTCTTTGTTAATTTGGATCAGCGGTTTTTGAAATATGCTTGTTCAAATACAAATGTCAAATCTTCTATGGGAAAAAAGGTTCAGTTATTAAATATTTTGGGGAGACATCACTGACTGTATTACTCAATGAGGAGATAATACAACTATAAGCACATTAGGCATTCTGATAAGCCATAGGAAGAAAAAGGCAATCCTACATTTATCTGTCTTTAACTCAATTTTTCTCAAGTATGTTTGACTTTACAAACTTTCTTTCTCAAGCAGTACATATTCAAACTATGTAAAAACATTCTACCAACTATTCTCTAGAGAATTGTCTCTTAGGTGATATTTAGACTGAACTTCTTTGGGTTTTAAAAAGTTGAGTAGTTCCAAAAATATGCATTATTTCAGAGTTCCTCTAAAGAGGTTGCTTATATCAATCGTACTTCTCACTTGTGGCTATATTTTCAGTGAAAAATGGTTTCAGAGTGTGATCACTTGCTCTATGTCTCTGTTATTAAACAAAAAACTAGTCCAACAGGCATTTCACCAGAGACAGCATGGAAATCCAGAGGATCATTAGGAACTATTTTGAAAATGTATATTCCAATAAATCAAAAAACCTAGAAGAAATTGACAATTTTCTAGGTGCATACAGGCAACCTAAGTTAAACCAAGAGAATATAGAAAGTCTTGAGAGACCAATAACAGAAAAAGAAATTGAAGAAGTAATAAAAAGTCCTCAAATAAAGAAAAGCCCAGGACCAGATGGATTCCCAGCTGAATTTTATAAGGCCTTTAAAGAAGAAATAAGTCATATGTTCCTCGACTTATTTCAGGAAGTAGAAAGGTGTGGAATACTTTCAAATTAGTTCTACAAAGCTAGTATCACCTTCATACCAAAACTGAAAAAATAATTCTGAAGAAAAATTACAGATCAATATCCTTAATGAACATAGAGGAAAATTTCTTAATGAAATACTAGCAATTTACATTCAAACTCACATCAAGAAGATTGTGTACCACAACCAAGTTGGTTTCATTCCAAGGATTAAAGGTTGGCTCAACATACACAAGTCAATATATGTAATTCATCAAATAAGCAGAACCAATGACAAAAATCACATGGTCATCTCAATAGATACTGCAAAAAAATTTGAACAAATCTAGCACCCATTTATGCTATAAAACACTGAATAAATTAGGGATAGAAGGTACTCTTCTAA
Source organism: Graphiurus murinus (assembly GCA_004027655.1). Lineage (NCBI taxonomy): Eukaryota > Metazoa > Chordata > Mammalia > Rodentia > Gliridae > Graphiurus > Graphiurus murinus. Next base: position 9,563 of record PVLC010042334.1, read on the forward strand.
ATATTATAAAAATAATATGGAATAAACCCAATGCCAAAATTATTCTGAATAAGGAAAACCTTAAAACACTTCCTTGAAAATCAGAAGCATGGCAAGGGTGTCCACTATTGCCATTCTTATTCAATATAGCTCTTGAATTCTTAGCCAGAGTAATTTGGCAAGAGAAGGAAATTAAAGGGAATACACATTGGGTTCAATACTCAGTAGCAAAAAATTAAAAATTAACAACTGATTGTATAATAACCATGTCTACTAAGCCTGTCCACTTAATACCTGTAACCTTTTGTTTCATTACAATTGAAATAATATGTATCATAAAAGATAACAGATTGTTAATACCATGAACAATTTCTCACTGATGACCATTAGATAAAAATCTACAATAATACCCTCTTTCCATAAAAAAGGGAATACAAACATGGAAAGAGGACGTTAAATTATCTCTATTTCCAGATGGCATGATTTTATACTTAGAAGATCCCAAAACTTAACCAGAATACTTCTAGAGGTGATACACAAATTCAGCAAAGTATCCAGGTACAAAATTAACTTATGAAAATCAATAGCTTTTCTTTACATCAATCACAACTCCACTGAAAAAGAAATCCAGAAAAAGTTTTTATTTACAATAGTCTCTAAAAAATAACTTTAGTAATAAGTCCAACCAAGGAGGTAAAAAAACATCTACAATAAAAATTATAGACCGCTGAAGAAAGAAATTGAAGAAGATTTTATAAGATGGTAAAACTTCCCAGGTTCTTGAGCAGGCAGAGTAAATATTGTCAAAATGATCATACTACCAAAAGCAACCTACAGATTTAGTACAACCCTTATTGAAATAACAATGCCATTCTTCACAAAGTTAGAAAAATAGTCCTAAAATTCATAGGGAAAACCAGAATATTCAGAAGAGCCAAACCATTCACAAGCAATAAGAACCATAAAGAAGGCATCGCAATACCCAATTTCAAATTATACTTCAGAGCTATTGTAACAAAGCTGCATGGTATTTGCACAAAGACAAATACATAGACCAATGAATAGAATAAAAGGTACAGACAAATTCAAGCACTTATAGTTAATTGATTTTTGACAAAGGTACCAAAAGCATATACTGGCGAAAAGGCAGCCTTTTCAATAAATGATGTTGGGAAAACTGGATATCCATATGTAAAAGAAGGAAAATAGACGCCAATCCCTCACCCTGCACACATGTTGACTCAAGATGGACAAAATCCCTAGAAATTAAACCAGAAATTCTGTAATTACTAGAAAAGGGAATAGGTTCAACTCTCTGACATATAGACACTGGTTAAAATCCCCAAAGCTCAGGAAATAAAAACAAAAATTAATCAATGGGATAGCATCATTAAAAATATTCTGTGAAGCAAAAGGAACTATTGAGAATCTAAAGAGAGAGTCCACAGTATGGGAAAAAATCTTTGCCAGCTACTCTGATAGAAGACTAATATCTAGAATATAAAAATAATTCAAAACACTTAACACCATAAAACCCTAAATAACCCAATTAAAATGGACTACTGAAATGAGGAGACACTTCTCCAAAGAACTTCAAATGGCCAACAAGTATATGAACAAGTGTTCAACCTCATTAGTAATTAGGGAAATTGCTACTCTGAGCAAAAGTGAGGAAACTCTCAAAACTACTCTGGGATTCCATCTAATACCAATTAGAATGACAGTCACCAATAATACAAGCAATAATACATGTTGGCAAGGGTGTGGGGAAATAGGAGCTTTCGTATACTGTTGGTGGATTGTAAATCAGTACAACCCCTTTGGAGACCAGTATGTAGGCTTCCCAAAAGACTAGGAAAGGAATCATCTTATGGCCCAACTATACTACTAGTTTGTAGTACTAACTATACTAGTATGTTATAAATGCATCATCATTGTATGCATTAACAATAACCAAATTACGAAAGCAACCTAAGTGTCCATCAACAACTGTGATATATAAACACAACGGAATTTTACCCAGCCATAAAGGAGAACAAAATTATGTCATATGCAGAAAAGTGGATGGAATGAGAGAATATTGTGCTAAGTGAGATCAGCCCATCTCAAAAAGTCAAGGGTCATATGTTTTCTCTCACATGTGGAAGCTAGACCAAAAATGGGAAGCAAAAGGGATTTTAGCCATTTGAGGAGAGAAAACAGTAAAATAGTGGAAGGGGATTAGAAGAAGAAAGGGAAAGGAGAGAGACAGATTAAGGAAGGGAGCAATTTAAATAAGGTTATGCTCACACAAAGTTTCACCATGATGAAGATTATGATTATTTTGTGTGTGGTACTGGGGGCTGAACCCAGGGGCACTCTACCTCTGAGATACACCGCCAGTCCTATTTTTATTCTTTATTTTTTGAAACAGGCTCTCACTAAGTTGCAGAGGACCTCACTAAGTAGCTGAGGCTGGCCACGGATAGGATCCTCAGGTATCAGCCTCCTAAGAACTGGGATAACAAGCTTGGGCCACCACGGCCAGCTACAAAATTTCACTTCTAATCTCACTAACATGTACCAGGAGGGAGGATGTCCATCATCTTATTGATGGACACCTAGGTTGGTTCCATAATTTGGCTACTGCTAATTGTGCTGCTTATAAACTTGGGTATAAATGTATCACTATAGTATTCTAACTTCGGGTCCTTTGGAAAGATACTGAAGAGAAGTATAGTTGGGTCATACGCTGATTCCCTTCCCATTCCCTCATGCACCAAGTGATGTGTGCTTGTGTGTTTGCATGGCTTTGAATCTCATTATGATATCTGATTACATTGTACCAATAAAAGCATTAAAATAAGAAATAAAAGTAAGCATCTGGGAGACACATGATTACCTGGTACTATGGTTGGGGACTGGAGTGTCTCTTAAAAAGTGCATATGTTGAGGGCTGGTCTCCAATGCAGCTTATTCAGAGGTGGGGCATGCTGAAGGAGTTGGGTTCCCTGGGGTGGGCGTGGCCCTGAGGTCTCTGTCTGTCTCTGGCAGCTTCCTGTTTCTCTGTTTCCCAGCTTCCAGGAGCTGAGTAGTTTTCCTCCACCACACCTGCTGCCATGATGTGTCTCCCTGGTGCTGGCCCACCATGAACTGAAGCTCTGAAACCACGAGCCAAACAAACCTTTCCTCTAAGGTGTTTCTGTCAGGCATTTTGGTCACTGCAATGAAAAAGCTGATCAATACAGCTTATATTTTAGTGCACAGCTCCCTTTCATTGCCAAGGGCAATAGATGAGCCTGAATGTCATGCAATATTTTATTATGTCTATCTCAAATTTAATTACTTTCTACACCAGGAAGTATATGCAAAAAATAACACTATTCACACCAATGGATTCAGTTACAAAGTACAGTCTTTGGTATGATTTCATTCTAGACAAGTCTGCCATGACCAAAGAAACAATGTAAC
>PVLC010042335.1:0-12990 GCA_004027655.1 Graphiurus murinus
CGGTACTGGGGATTGAACTCAGGGGCATTTTACCTCCAAGCTACACCCCCAGCCCTATTTTTTATTCTTTATTTTGAAACTGGGTCTCACGAAGTTGCGGAGTGCCTCACTAGGAAGCTGAGGCTGGCCGCGAACCCGGATCCTCCGGTCTCAGCCTCCCGAATGCTGGGATTACAAGCGTGCGCCACCACGCCCGGCTGGACCTTTCCCTTTCTGTGACTGGCTAATCTCACTTTCTCCAGGTCCGCCTTCATGCAAATAACAATTTTTTTTTTTTTACTGGTGATTGAACCCAGAGGCATTCTATCTCCAAGCTACACCCCCCAGCCCAATTTTTTATATTGTATTTGGAAACAAGGTCTCACTAGGTTGCTGAAAGCCTAAGTTGACAAGGCTAGCTTTGAACCTGTGATCCTCCTGTCTCAGCCTCTCAAGTACTGGGATTACAAGTGTGCGCTACCACACCCAGCTTATTTTTGAGACAGGATCTCACTAAGCTGCTAAAGCTGGCTGTAAACCTGCAATCCTCTTGTCTCAACCTCCCAAATACTGGGATTATAAATGTGCGCCGCCATGGCCGCCTCCTCCCGGTTCTTAGAATCCATTACATCACCTGAAAGCAAAATCAATCCTACTCTGAGCTACAGTAAAGAGGGTGTCTTACAGAGATCAAAGCCTACAAATGCCGCGTATCTTTCCATCTTTGTAAAATCCTCAATGATTCAGTTAGCATTCATAAGCAATCAGGTATCAACCTCCAGGTACCATCGATCTCAGAATCTCCTGCTGGCGTTGCCATAGCAGCAGCCCACACTGCCCTCTGCACCTGTGCCGCGGGGGCCTGGGGCTCAGGAGACACCCATGACTTACTAGCTGTGGGCCAAGATGGCAGGAAAAATCAGTACTTAGGGTCTGGCGATGCAGCTCAAAGGTACAGCTCTTGTGGAGCATGCATGAAGTCCTGGGTTCCACCTCCAGTTTAGGAAAAAAGAAATTGCTACTAGGATCTATAGGGCTTTCTCATTGGAAGATAAACAATATGACAAACCAGAGAATAATATGAGTTTACTAACACTGGCAAACAAAGAACATTTATTAAAGTAGACCAGAACATTGGTTTGCTCAGATTTTAATACTGCTTCACGTGGTTTCCGTTGGTGAAACAATTCCTATGAATGTTTTAAAAATTTCAACGGGTAACAGATTTAATAGTCACTTGTCAAACACGCAACTGATCATCTTGAGGGGGAAATACATCAAAGGCGTATATACAATTATAGAAGTTCTTATTATACACATAGCGTGGAAGATAAATTTTATTACTTTTTACATATTTTAGAAGACATTCAAATGAAGAGAGATAAGATTCAGACTGGTTGAGAAACTATCGGGTAGTTGAGGTCCTTCGCTTTATTATTTTGTGATAAGAAAATCCAAAATTATTAATGTTGAATTTCTCATCGTACATTCATCTAAAAATATAGAACAATAACAACAACAAGAAAACTTGTAAAGGAAGACTGTCGATTGGTTAATTTAGGTTCTTAGTGGCTTGATTCACTGCTTGGGATATCTGCTAGGGAAGGAAAAAACTAACTGGAGAAAATCCTTCCACCTCTTTTGACCTGATAAAGAAATAATACGGAAACAAGAGAAAAGATAGTTGCAAAGCCACACGGTGATCCTGACGGTCACTTCAGGTGTTTCTTGTTCATAAAGGTAAAAATCAGAAAAGAAAGACACATTGTGTATATTTTTCCCCAAAATATAGATTTTTAAAAAATATATACATATAATATGTAAAACCAATAAAGAAAACACCACAGTCAAGTAAGTGGGTGCAGCATGGAGATTAGAAAACACTCCCCAGCAGCTGGGAGTTTCTCCTCCCTCTCCCTGTTTTGTGATCTGTAATCACAGCTAAGTATTATCAGCCTATAAAAAAGGCACTACTGATAACAGGTAGTGCAGAGAACTCACATATGTCTTTATTTTATTTTTTTTTAAGTACTGAGGATTGAACCCGGGTCATCCTACCTCCCAGGCACACCCCCAGCCCTTTTTATTTATTTATTTTTTGGTGGTGCTGGGGATTGAACCCTGGGGTGTTCTACCTCTGAGCCACACCCCCAGCCCTATTTTATATTTTATTTGGAAACAGGGTCTAAGTTGCTGAGGCTGGCCTCCAACTTGTGACCTTCCTGTCTCAGCCTCCCAAGTACTGGGATTGCAGGTGTGCTCCACCATGCCTGGCTGAGCTCGGATATGTCTTTATGAATAAAATACTTATGCAAAATGGTATATATATATATATATATATATTTTTTTTTTTTGCAACTCATTCCAGTGTCGAAGCTTAACCAAAACATCTAAATATACAAATGCAGCCCGGAAATATTTTAGTGCAAATATGAAAGTAACGGCATAATTTAAAGTTTCTTAAATAAGGTATCAGAAGGGTAGGGCTAGTTCTAGGAGGTTTTTCTCGGGACGATACATGTAACGGCCTCTGGTGCAGTGTCTTCAAAACTGAAAAACCAGGAGAACAAAATGAGAGGGGAAATCGCACCTCCTAAATATTTATTTATTCGTCTAACTTCTAAGGGGAGACTAAAGGATGATTTGTTGAAGACCAAAATAGTTTCTTAGATTTGCTCACGGAGGGGGGTGGGGGGCGAGAACTAAGGTCCGTGCCGCTCGAGTCCGCACGCTGCTTGCTGGTGGCGTTGCTCCGGCGCTGCTCCCGGCGTCCTGGGAGCGTCGTCAGAAGGTCTCGTCGTCGTTGCAGTTGGTGGCCCAATGCCCGAACATCTCGCAGATCTCACAGTAGGGCCGCTCCTCGCTGCGGCTGCCGTGGTGCGTGGAATGGGGAGGGTCCTCGGACACCTGCGTCTGGGTGGGACAGTCCTCCGTGTCGTGGAGGTCGAAGCAGTCACAAATGTCACAGAAGAGGCGGGGCTTCTTCTTGGACAGTTTCTCCTGGTCATCGCTGCGGGAGTGAAGGAGTAAAGCTAGAAACGCCGCCAGAAGGAACTCCACAGACAACCAGGAGTCAGAGGGATTTTTTTTTTCTGGTACAGGGGTTGAACCCAGGGGCAGTCTACCTTCAAGCTACACCCCAGTCCTAATTTTTATTCTTTATTTTGAAACAGGGCCTCACTAAGTAGCTGAGGCTGGCTAACAACCTGCGATCCTCCAGTCTTAGCCTCCCAAGTACTGGGGTGACAGGTGGGTACTACCCACACTGGCTCGAAAGGCAAACTTGGAAACCTCATGCTCGTCCTGACGCCCCTGAAAATACCTGTCGTAACTGTTCAGGTCGTCCCCATTGCCATTCAGGGCCGCCTCCGACATCATCTCCACCTTCATCTTGAGGTCTTGATTCTTCCTTTGAAGATCCACGATTACCGAATTTAGGAAATCAATCTGATTTGTCAAAAAAAGAAAGAGAAACAGTGAGTGGGTAACGTGTCCAGGGCACAGCCAAGCACGACCAAGCCAGAGCGCGGATGTTGCGGAAAGGACAAAAAGGTGCGGCTGTGCACCCCCGGGCTGTCTGGTCCCCGAAAGGAACCGGCAGGCTGAGATTGCAGGCATGCGAGTGTTCGTGTGTGTGTAACTGGGGATTGAACACAGAGGCATTCCACCCTAGCCCGAGCGAGTGTGAGTGTGTGTGTGTATGTGTGTGTGTGTGTGTTTCTGCCTTCGAGATACACCACCAGCTCCAATTTATTTCTTAGTTGGAAACAGGATCTCGCTAGGTTGATTCGAGTCTCACTACCTACTGAGGCTGTCCTCAAACCTTCGATCCTCCTGTCTCAGCCTCCCAAGTTCAGAGATTACAGGCACCCCCAGCCTTTTAAAAAATATTTTTGTTTTTTGAAACAGGATCTCACTAGGTTGCTGAGAGTCTTGCTGAATTGCTCAGGCTGGCCTTAAACCTGTGATCCTCCTGTTTCAGCCTCCCAAGTACTGGGATGACAAGCGGGCGACACCATGCCTGGCTCTTGAAAAACATTTTTTAAAAAAAAAAAACATTTTAAATCACATCTCATTGAGTATTTCCAGCTATAAATAGATAAGCTTTACCTGTCATTTAGAAAAATGAAATTATACTTAAATCACTAAATCTGTGGGTTGGTGGAATACTACTGATTCATGGAGAAATACAAGAAGCACTTATTACCAGGCATGGTGGCGCACGCTTGTAATCCCAGCATTCGGGAGGCTGAGACCGGAGGATCCGGGTTCGCGGCCAGCTTCAGCTACCTAGTGAGGCACTCCGCAACTTAGTGAGACTCGGTTTCAAAATAAAGAATAAAAAAAAAAATAGGGTTGGGGGTGTAGCTCGGAGGTAGAACACCCCTGAGTTCAATCCCCAGTACCGAAAAAAAAAAAAAAGCACTTATTTCTTTCAGGAGAAAAAAAGCACTTGCATTATTCAAAAGTCATAATTTTACATTTCTGAATCCTTGAACATATTTTATTTTTCCTTCTACCACATTAAAAAATACACACACAATCTGGGTGTGGTGGCGCACGCTTGTCATCCCAGCACTTGGGAGGCTGAGACCGGAGGATCACAGGTTCTCGTCCAGCCTCAGCTACCTAGTGAGGCCCTCCACAACTTAATGAGACCCTGTTTCAAAATAAAGAATAGAGCCAGGCGTGGTGGCGCACGCTTGTAATCCCAGCATTCGGGAGGCTGAGACCGGAGGATCCGGGTTCGAGGCCAGCCTCAGCTACCTAGTGAGGCACTCCGCAACTTAGTGAGACTCGGTTTCAAAATAAAGAATAAAAAAACTAGGGCTGGGGGTATAGCTCGGAGGTAGAATGCCCCTGAGTTCAATCCCCAGTACCGCAAAAACAAAAACAAAAACAAAACAAAACAAACAAAAAAACAAAATAAAGAATAAAAATTAGGGCTGGGGGTGTAGCTCAGAGGTAGAACACCCCTGGGTCCAATCCCCAATCACGTACACACTTGGTTTTTTCTCCTGCTGGGGCGAGTTATAAAACAAAGGCAGCAATCACCACCCTCTTTTTTTTTTTTTTTTTTTGTGGGACTGGGCCACCATCTCGGTGGGCTTACGCTTACGTCTCTAACGACACCAGCCAGGCCCTCCTCGGGCAGACACGAGTCTACTGTCACTTCTCTCATTGCTTCTAAATGTCTCCCCTCTTAGGATTTCCAGTTCAGGGAGAAGAAAAAGCCAGAAAATGAACATAGGTATCGTGGGAAACCACACACAGACACACACGTAAGTGCACACAAATTAGGAAGCAGAAAACAAACCATTTGCTGATGGGAAGGAAAATGTTGTCATCAGTAGGAGCAGCAGCAGCAGCAGAGACAAACGGAAGCAGGAGGGGAAGGCGGAGAGAAAACAGGATTAATGAGGCGCTGTGCAGACGGTTCTAATCTAGGGTAAAGTAACGAGTCCATAGCTGTCCAAGGTCATTCCTTACAGCACTGCTTACGATACACCCGGAGGATCAGAAACATCCCAACCGTCGCGTCAACTAACAGGGACCTAACTAACTCAGCGTGCAACCATAGAACGGAATACTACACAGCTGTGAAAATAACTGCAGAATGACTTACGGTGTCTGATACTACTTATGTAAAAAACGAACAAAAAATGTTAGGGGGATTTGCATTAATATTGGTTTGTATAGACTCCTCTTTTTGTGTGTGTGGGACTAGGGGTAGAATCCAGGGGCCTTTTGCCTCCAGACTACACCCCCAGCCCAATTTTATTTATTTTGAAACAGGGTCTCGCTAGGTTAATGAGTCTCACTACTTGCTGAGGCTGTCCTTGAACCTGCCATCCTCCTGTCTCAGCCTCCCAAGTACTGGGATTACAGGCGTGTGCCACCATGCCTGGCTTTTTATTATTATTATTATTATTATTTTATTTTTATTATTAGGTACTGAGGACTGAAACTAGGGGCATTTTACCTCCAAGCTACACCCCCAGCCCTGTTTAATTTTTTATTTTGAATCGTTGCTAAGGGCCTTGCTAGGTTGCTGAGGCTGGCGTGGACACTATGATTCTCCTGTCTCAGCCTCCCAAGTGCTGGGATAACAGGTGTGTGCCACCACAACCATCTTGTACTGTATTTTGTGTATGGTACCTGGGATTAAACCCAGGGGCATTCTACCTCCGAGCTACACCCTCAGCCCTGTTTATTTTTTGTTTTGAGAAAGGGTCTTGGTAGGTTTGAAGACTTCAAACTTGCAATCCTCCTGTCTCACCCTCCCAAGTACTGAGATTACATGTGTGTACCACCATGCCCCGCTACTTCTGTATGCATTTTTAATATTGTTTAGTGTTTGAACCATAGGAATGTATTTAATCTATTCTTTTTTTTTTTTTTTTCCCTGCAGAACTGGGTATTGAAACCAGGGAAATTCTACCTTTGAGCTACACTGCCAGCCCTATTTTTTTTTTTTTTTAACTTTATTTTGAAACAGGGCCTAAGTAGCTCTGGCTGGCTCTGTACCTGCAATCCCCCTGTCTCACCCTCCCGAGTACTGAGATTACAAGTGTGTGCCACCACGCCTGGCCATATGTTATCTATTCAAAAGACTAAATGGGTTTGAGAAACAGGAATAAAGCAAGAGCATAGCAAGGTATATTACCTGACTCTCCTGGGCTCTTTCGTCCTCTTCCGCCTGAGTATCAGTATTACCTTATATTTTAAAAGACAAAGTGGAGGAGAGGGTTAAAAAAAAATGTAATTTTTTTCTTTGTTAATGCAGCATTAGAAACTCATTTCTGGTGGGATTTTCTTGTGGTACTGGGGATTGAACTCAGGGGCATTCTACCTCCGAGCTACACCCCCAGCCCTATTTTTTATTCTTTATTTTGAAAGGGTCTTACTAAGTTGTGGAGGATCTCACTAAGTAGCTGAGGCTGGCCTCGAACCCCGGATCCTCCAGTCTAAGCCTCCCAAATGCTAGGATTACAAGCGTGCACCACCACATCCGGCCCTCTGCTGGGACTCTCTGATACACCTCTGATAGGTTCCTGTCCCCACGGGCCCTGCCCTTCCTGTGCTCTGAGTCCGGCTGGTGGCCATGCCTCAGCCTCCACCAGAGGGGCTGCTCCGCCCTCCTCCTCTGGCTGCACCTTCAGGCCCCACCTTCGCTGCTGCAGCTGTCCTCCTGTCTTGTGTGTGACAACACACAGGGATCTCGGCCGGCCTAGGAGCAGGGACACGAGGCATGCCCGTGAGTGGGGCCGGGTGGGATTAAAGCGGGGGAGAGCCAGGGTCAGCACAAGGGCTGCTGGAGGAGCACCTGTACCCGAGCAGCGACTCAGAAGTATGGGGAGGAGGAGGGGGGGAGGAGGAGGAGGAAGAAGAGGAAGAGGAGGAGAAAGAAGAGGAGGAGGAGAGCCGGGCGTGGTGGTGCACGCTTGTAATCCCAGCATTTGGGAGGCTGAGACCGGAGGATCCGGGTTCGCGGCCAGCCTCAGCTACCTAGTGAGGCACTCTGCAGCTTAGTGAGACTCGGTTTCAAAATAAAGAATAAAAAAAATAGGGCTGGGGGTGTAGCTCGGAGGTAGAATGCCCCTGAGTTCAACCCCCAGTACCGCAAAAAAAAAAAAAAAAAAAAAAAAGAGGAGGAAGAAGAGAAAGAAGACGAGGAGGCAGCGGCGGCGGCGCTGCAGGGCAGGCTCACCTGAGGAGCTGCTGAGCTGCCTCTTGTTCTCTTTCAGTTGCAGCTCCAGGTTCTTCACCTTGAGCTCCAGCTTCACCTTATCCGACTCCAGCGTCTGAACGACCGAGTGCAAGGACTTGGCGGACGCGTTTTCTCCCCTGAGCACCGTGACCTGCAGCCCAGGAGGGGCGTTTAGGCGGGACAGAGAGACAGAGAGAGGCTTCGGGGCCGACCCCCCCCCCCCGGGCGGGGCGGGGCTCTCTACCTCATTTCTCAGCTTCTCCAGCTCCGCATCCTTCTCTGTGAGCAAAGCACTGGTAATACTGATGGATTTCTGCAAGGAGGCTTTTTCTTCATCGGAATCCTTTATGAACTTGGATTCTCTAAAAGACCAAAGAGTTTACAAAGTTCCAGAAATCAACCAAAAAAAAAGCTGCTCTGGGACAAGGGACAAGCACATAACTAACTTTAGTTGATGTTTAAAAAAGAAAAAAGTATAACTGGGAAGTCTTATAGGGGATTAAGACGATTATGCTTGCAAAATTTGAAATTTTACTTACTGTGAAGGGAGAAAAAGTTTACCTATGCATAACATGCCAGAATCTGCTTATCATTGTATCCATTTGAATTTAAAGAGACAAGTTAATAAATTTGGAAGACGTAGAATTAAAAAACAAAAAACAAAAACTGTTACACCCGCCCCACCCCTGCCAAAAAAAAAAACAAAAAACAAAATAGACCCCCATGTTGATTTTTGTTACTTTTGGAATAAACTATTATCAAGCAATGACAATTAAAATACATACATGCAAAGCAATTATACAAATGTCATGCAGAGCAGGTTTATGCTGGAAATATCGGTTGGTTCTCACTAATTTCAGTTAAAGCTTTTGCAAGCTCCCAGAATGTGTTTTTAAGATCGTGTGGGCCAAAATGGTAGCAAAGGTTGTCACGATCCAAACCAAAGGTTGACTACGACTTTTCAACCATCGAATCTGCAGAGAACATTCAGTTGTTCATAGAAATTGAGCGGCATAAAGGCTGGAACGGAAAATATGAAGATGGTTCCTTGGGGGGAAGAATGCAAACGTGAGGGTTCTGGAGGGTTCTAGAAGGTTCTGGAGGGTTCTGGAGGGGGAGTCTGAGCACTCCTTCTAGTCCTCTGTCTGGCTCAGCAGAGGGCAGGGCGAGGCCTTCAGGGAGAGGGAAGAATCTATCTCAGGATCCAGGCAGAGGGAAGAATGATAGGGAAACAGGGCGGGCGTGCAAGACACAAGACAGTCAGTGCTAAAGGGCAGGCGAGTGTGTCTGTATTTAAATTGTCGCATGGAGAAGTGCCCGGGTAATGAAAGACAAGAAGAGACCGAGTGAGGGACTGTCACAGATTGGAGGCAACTAAAGGAGATGTTCCTAAGTGCGAGGTGTTTTCCTAGCTTGGATCTGGGATGAGAAATAAGACTAATGGAAAAATGAGGGGGAAAAAAAAGAGTGACATCTCGAGTCCAGCTCACACTCCGGTCCCTGTCCCCGTGCTGGTTCTGACCCGTGTCCCGCGGCCCTGTAAGATGTTCACATCGGGGCAGCTGGGGGAGGGTGTGGGGACCTGGGACACTACCTTTGCAGTTCTTTTGTGAATCTAAAATTACCTTAGAATAAAAAGTTCTAAAAAAAAAACTATATGCAGTGTGAAACACAAGAGGTGAAAACACTTTGTGTTACCAAATTACTTTAGGGAGAAGAGAAGTGGAAAAGAGTGTCCCGGGCTAGCCCTCGGGGGGACACGGGCTGCCGCCGCAGGGACGCACAGTCATTGCTGAGTGTCCTTAAATGCAACAAGCTGAACGGCTCTGGTTCCCTTGGAAGTAGCTGGGTGTGACGGAGAGGTAGCTCAGAGTATGACAGATCGATTTGGAACCAGCTGCAGGAAGAGGAAGCTGAGGCCCAGGTTAGAAATGGTAGAATGTATGTCTGGTTAGTGAGACCCAAGATATCCGGCACACGAATTACAGAATTCTCAATGGTTTATGGTACGGTGAAAATCTACACAAAGATGAAGATACAAGTGTTGTATTTATCCTGTTGTGTGGCTTACACTTACACTGCAGAATGCTAAGTAGTAAGAAAAGAATCTGAGACTTCTAGCAATTTCTTGAATTAAAAAACAAAACAAAACAAAACAAAAAACAACACTAGCTGAACGTGGTGGTGCACGCCTGTAATCTCAGTACTTGGGAGGCTGAGACCAGAGGATCCAGGTTCGAGGCCAGCCTCAGCTACTTAGTGAGACCCTCCGCAACTTAGTGAGATCCTGTTTCAAAATAAAGAATAAAAAAATAGGACTAGGGGTGTAGCTCGGAGGCAATGCCCCTGAGTTCAATCCTTAGTACAGCAAAAACAAAAACAAAAACAAAAACAAAAAACACTGAAAGGGGTAAAGAGTCAGTGCTGTTATATTATTAAGTGAATAATTCCTTGCTAGGAAATGGGGTCTTGAGCCGGGCGTGGTGGCGCACGCTTGTAATCCCAGCATTGGGAGGCTGAGACCGGAGGATCCGGGTTCGAGGTCAGCTTCAGCTACCTATTGAGGCACTCTGCAACTTAGTGAGACCCTGTTTCAAAATAAAGAATAAGAAATAAGGCTGGGGGTGTAGCTTGGAGGTAGAATGCCCGAGTTCAATCCCTAGTATCGCAAAAAAAAAAGGAAATGGGGTCTTGTTAGGGTGGAAGGAACCTGGTGGAAAGTAAGGGTCTGAGGTTATCCAAAGACGCCATAAGTCTTGGCCTCCCCAAGTTGCTATTAAACTTATTTGGCAGTCTGTTCTATTATAAAACTGATATCCACAGCCTCACTTATTACAAATGCAACTCAAATTTGAAAAACGTGATCGAGCTGGGCATGGTGGCAGACACCCGTAATGCCAGTACTTGGAAGGCTGAGACGGGGGGATTGCAGGTTCAAGACCAGCCTCAGCAACCTAGTAAGACTCTCAGCAACCTAGAGAGACCCAGTTTCAAAATAAAAAATAAGCCAGCCGTGGTGGTGCACACTGGTGATCCCAGTACTAGGGAGGCCGAGACAGGAGGATTACAGGTTCACGGCCAGCTTCAGCTACTTAGTGAGGCCCTCCGCAACTCAGTGAGACCCTGTTTAAAAATAAAGAATGAAAAATAGGGCTGGGGGTGTAGCTTGGATGTAGAATGCCCCTAGTTCATCAATCCCTAGTACCAAAAAAAGAAAAAAGGAGAGAAATGAATGTTTTTACTAAAAAAAATACCAGGAGTGGGGTATTGCTGAGGACACATATAGATTTTCCAATACTCGGAACTCGAGGTGACCAGGATCCCACAGCTCTTGGTGCTGGGGAGGGATAAACAGTCACTCATGGCAGAAGCAAAAGGGACAGGTGTCCTTCTCTGGGCCACCAACCAGACTGTGCTCCTTATCACACAGACACACCGCCTCTCAGCCAGGCTGTGGCCTAAGAAACAGAGCGTTTCCTGTTAAGTTACCAAAGAAAACATGGTTGAAGCTCTGCCCAAGGACAGGACAGGTGGACCGTGGCAGCTCGTCCTTGTGACCGATCTTCATAGCTGGCCTCTTGAGCCCTAATTCCAGTGTGCAAACCAAGAGGGGCTGAATTCAACCATTTAAGCCAACATTACTGAAATCCAAGTGGCAAATTATAGTGTGTTTAAACCATGCTGGCAGGAATGGCTTGGTTTTACTAAAATATCAAGAGGAGAGAAACACAATATGAAAGAAGGGCTACAGGGGCCAGATATCTCTCTCTCCCCATCCTCAAGGTTATGTATTACTCAGATTCTTTTCTTACTACTCCCATAAGGAATAAATTCCAGTAATGAAGCAAATACCTTAAAGTGTTACTGGGCAAGCTTTAAAAATGCAAGATAACAAGAACCAAATATTAGAAACATGGAGAAAAATGCAAATACAGTAAGGAGAACTCAATTTGCACTCAAGTTCTTTGCTGTATATAGATATCAAAAAGAAATATGCAAGTGTGCGTGTGTGTGCATGTGTGTGTGTGTGTCTGTGTGTGCATGTGTATACACTGCTAAGTATATTTTTACAAAACGAAAGCAAGACACAGAGGGACAAAGGCAGCCAAAAAAATATATACAACAATTTGGTTTACTAAAAATATATGAAATTTATTTATTATAACGTGGATAGACTTTCTTTAGTCTTACCATGAAAGACACACAGATATAGCAAAGGAAGCAAGAGTAGGAAGGGAAAAGAGAGGGGTAAGATGAGCATTCGTAAGTGGCGCAAGCTCGGAGACAGCAGACAGTTACAACCCACAGCGAGCCGGGGGGCGCGGGCAGCGGGGCCGCGCTGCGTGACATGACGCCAGCTGTCGCGCCTGCCGGAGCCCTTGCAGCTGCACTGCCAGAGCGACTTCCACCTCCAAAATGCCCTGTCTAAGGCTCTGGCCACCCTTCCTGGACATTAAAAGGTCTGGAGGAGGGAGGGGAGCTGAGCCAGCACCCAGTCTACTGCAGCACAGGCGGGGCTGTATTACTGACTAGACACCTTGGAACTTGTGCTGAAAGAGGTTTGCCCAACTTGGAGACCAGTTTTTTTCTTTTCTTTTCTTTTTTTTTTTTTTTGTGGTACTGGAGATTGAACACAGGGGTATTCTACCTCTGAGCTACACCCCTAGCCCTATTTTATTTAGTTTTTATTTGGAAACAGGGTCTTTTTTAAGTTGCCAAGGCTGGTTTTGAACCTGCAATCCTCCAGTCTCAGCCTCCCAAGTACTCGGATTATAAGTGTGAGTCACCACATCCGGTGAGACCAGTTTCTTAAATTATTACATTTTTAGTCTAGAGAAAAACCTTTGCTACATGTTAAGAGACATTTGAAAAAAAAAAAAAAAAACTACAGCAAATACAGAAGGATGCTATTTATTTCTTGGCTTGTTTGATTTGCAGTGCTGGGGGTCGAACCCAAGGCCTTTTGTATAGTAGGCAAGCACTCTATCACTGAGCTACATCCGCGGCCCTTTTTATTTTTTATTTATTTATTTATTTATTTTTGTGGTACGGGGGATTGAACTCAGGGGCGTTCTACCTCTGAGCTATACCCCCAGCCCTATTTTTTTTTTTTTTGCGGTACTGGGGATTGAACTCAGAGGCATTCTACCTCCAAGCTATACCCCCAGCCCTATTTTTTATTCTTTATTTTGAAACCGAGTCTCACTAAGTTGCGGAGTGCCTCACTAGGTAGCTGAGGCTGGCCGCGAACCCGGATCCTCCGGTCTCAGCCTCCCGAATGCTGGGATTACAAGCGTGCG
>PVLC010042336.1:0-12968 GCA_004027655.1 Graphiurus murinus
CTTGTAATCCCAGCATTCGGGAGGCTGAGACTGGAGGATCCGGGTTCGAGGCCAGCCTCAGCTACCTAGTGAGGCATTCCACAACTGAGTGAGACCCTGTTTCAAAATAAAGAATAAAAAATAGGACTGGGGGTATAGCTCGGAGGTAGAATGCCCCTGAGTTCAATCCCCAGCACCACAAAAAAAAAAAAAAAAAAAAGAAATGATAAAAACAGATTAGTTTTAAACCACTGCAACAGTGAAAAACAAGACTAAAAGTCATCAATAATCCAGAAAACTCAAAGGATTCTAATCAATAGAAAAGGATTTGGAGACTTGATGAAGGGAACACTTCAAGTGATACATGAAACCATCGATGCCAATCTCAGTACTGTGCACAGGGAAGAGGAGGGAGTGGGGTGGGATCTCCGGGGAGACTCACCAAGTGCTTCGTGCACTTTTGGTATGTCCCCGTCACCCTGAACTTCATTATGTTGTGTGATTGTCATTCACCAATAAAAGTATATTTAAAAAGAAAAGAAAAGGCATCAGGTAAGTGGGGAAGTTATAACAGAGATGGCAGGAGCTCAGACTCCAGAGGTAAAGGTGACCTTTCCAAGGGAGTTTCCCAGATAATGATAGCTCCAAATTTACACATTAGCCTGGGATTTAAAAATTGCATTTGAGATAGCTAAATGGATGGGGCTTTCTCTCTAGTTACAAATAGAGCAACTAGTGAGGCAACATTTGCCTTCCAAAGGACATAGGAAATACGCCTGGGAGGGCCCCTTGTGAGGACTTTGGGCAACACCAAGTTTAAGATAAGTGTGTGCCCCTCAATGGCTCAGAGGCGCCACCCAGCAGTGGATCACCTGAAGACCTTCACCCCATGGAAGCCTCTGCCAGTGGTGGAGGAATAGCGGACTAGGGCTGCATCTGGAGCCTCAGGAAGCAATGGAGCCATGACTCCACAGTTGTGAGAGGAAACTATTTGGAACTTAGTTTTTATATCTGAATTTCAATCAAGTATGAGGGCTAAAGAAAGAACTTGAAGAGATGCAAGAATTCCTGTAAGTTTGATAACCACACACACAGTAAGAAAACCATCCCTCATGAAGGAACCCAGGAAATCCCAGAAGAGGTAAGGAGAGAAGAAAATGTGATACAAGAAGCTTCAGCTGCCTGGTCTGATTCAGTAAGATTTACAGAAGTGAAAAAAAATAGAGGCCCTCCTCTAGACAGGGGCACATGGGACATTTGTGATTGAGTGACAAAATGTTCAAGACTGAGGACTGCATTCTTTTCCAATGGAGGTTCAATCATACCATTTATTTCTAGAGACTCATAGTCATGTAATATAACTGTATAAATGTTTCACTCTTACTTTTCTTTTCTTTTTCTGTACTTGGAATTGAACACAGGGGCCCTCTACCACTAAGCTACATTTGCAATCATTTTATTTTATTTTTATTTATTTATTTATGTATTTATGTATTTATTTATTTATTTATTTATTTTGCGGTACTGGGGATTGAACTCAGGGGCATTCTACCTCTGAGCTATACCCCCAGCCCTATTTTTTATTCTTTATTTTGAAACCGAGTCTCACTGAGTTTCGGAGTGCCTCACTAGGTAGCTGAGGCTGGCCGCGAACCCGGATCCTCTGGTCTCAGCCTCCCAAATGCTGGGATTACAAGCGTGCCCCACCACACCCATGCCCGGCCATTTTATTTTTTTAAACTTTAGACAGGGTCTCACTAAGTTGCCCAGGCTGGCCTTGACCTTGCAGTCCTCCTGCCTCCCCCTACTGAGTCTCTGGGATTATAGGCATGTGCCACCACACCAGCCTTCCTTCCACAGAAGTTTTTAATTATTATCATTAACCTAAAGACAAGGGGCAGAAGACTAAATGCTTTAAGAAGCTCATAATACAAATACTAATATAATTAAAATAGGAGTTAAGCGGAAGAGATGAGAAGCCACATAAGTTAAGAATTCTTGACATTTTGCACCTAGAAGCCAAGGAAGAGTGTCTGAATTTGACAAAAATAAGAAATAGATGTGTAACTGTATTTGAAAAAATTACAGTGATAACTGTTATAGGAGAATCAGAAGCAGAAACTATTAGCAGCATAGAGAGGGAGACAGAGAGGTTGAGGAAAGGGAGACTTCATTTGTTACTTTACATATCCCTAAAGAGTGTGATTTCTTAAACCATGGGCATGCCTTACCTTTATGGCTGTATGTCCTGAACATCTTTCCAGGTGTAACCCAAATGTTACCAGCCTATGGATATAATTGAGATCACATTTATCCTTATGCCCCAAATTGGTAATGTTTCTTAGCCTTCATTTGCTCAGGCAGGAAGTTAGCTCCCATGTAGTGTCTTGCAGTGATTTCTTGGGATTCCCAAAGGAATTCCTCTCACATGACCATAAAAATATCTTTTAGCTCCAACTGCCATGGTCCTTTAGTGTGTTCTTTCTCCCCTGATTCCCCTGATATACTCTTGCACGTCGTTTTCAATAGCAGTCAATTCCTTGATTTTCACAATCTTCAGACACCTCTTGTCTCTCCCTTCAAATCTTCCAATCAAAAGTCAAACTCGGAGTTAGGAAAGACATAAGAGGTAGAGCGACAGGCTAAACAACACCCCCAGGAAACGGCCAATTACCCCCAGAAAGTATGACAGTCTGCAGGTCAAGTGGGTTAGTCTCTTCAGTCGGTTGTAGTCTGTGCTAGATTTAAATTAAGACAGAAAGGATATAACCTGATGCCAAAGGTGTCCTGGGTTAGATCCTGTGAGGAACATTTTGGTGTCACTGGAAAATTTGAATTTGACCTAGTTGTTTCATAAAATGAAAACATCCTAACCCGGAAAAGCAGAGATTATTGACTGAAAAAGCAAGTATAGTGTGATCTCATTTAGCAAACACACACACACTCACTCATGAAGGATCTGAAAGAATATATAAGTTTTCCATGTTTATCTTGTTAGTAGGAGTGTGTTTTAATTTTCTAAATATGTTTGTCTTTATCTTCTAATTTGCTACCATATGTACTGCTTTTGTAGTAATAAAAGGCTATAAATTTCCCCCTGAGAATTTACTTTGTGAGCTCTAGTCTCTATTTCCTTTGCCTTGATCTTGGATTCCTTCCTCCTCTATCAACAGCTAACCCATGAACAATATATTGACTCCTCCCAATATGTTTTCCTCCTCTCCATCAATATTTTGCTCTCAGAAATCTACTGACTATATAGAAAATTAAGGTTAATTAAGGCTAATGAATCACACAACTGAGAATTTACTCAAATTTGCCCTGTTTTAGGTAGACTCGGACATCATGCGCACACCTTGTGTTTTTAATTTCTCAGTCTCACCAGGGGAGATGCATGAGTATCTGGGGTCAGGACACAGCACATTCACTTCTTGGATCATAACAATGCACCCGAATTAAGACAGATTTTAACATCTTGTGTGCTGTTGCTGACAAATAGCTGATTGAAACCTTAAGGCTTCCT
Source organism: Graphiurus murinus (assembly GCA_004027655.1). Taxonomy (NCBI): domain Eukaryota; kingdom Metazoa; phylum Chordata; class Mammalia; order Rodentia; family Gliridae; genus Graphiurus; species Graphiurus murinus. The sequence continues at coordinate 3,503 of PVLC010042336.1, forward strand.
TTGTCACAGAAAACAACACTAGCCTGAAAGTCATGTGAGACCTAGCAAGAGCCCCCTCGCCTCACAATGTGATCTGCACATGTGCAGCCACACTTGACTCTGACCCCTAAGTATTTCCAACACCAGTCAAAGGTATCCTTTCTTGAAACAGCTCTTTCCCAGGTATTCATAAAAGACACACCAAAAAACAAGGGTATATTTATAACTCTTTGCAACCAATAAGAGTTCCACATGAGGGGAGGAGATGTCATGAAAATAATCTGTCACTTTTTATGTCATCCATACAAATGTTTGCTCCTCTGGGAATTTATGTAGGCAAAACCATGTACCTGGAAGCAGCAACGCATAATAAGTCCTAAGAGACGTGTGCTAGGCAATTGAAAGACAGGAAAGGATAGAAAGGGTGAGAGTGAATACAGAATTTTTTTTTAATTGGGCCTAAGTGGAAATATTCCTTCTAGATGACAAAAATGATAGAGAAAAGATAGGTCTTCCAAATCCTAGCAAAATTCTCCCATACCATTGTCCTCCTCTGCAATTGCAACATATATTTCCAAAGCATTAAGAGCAAGACAAAGTAAAGTCAGCTCCTGGGTTGCCTTATAGCATCAGTTGTTGAGACTTCAGATAAATCCTTTGCCAGACTATTACAACTACACAGCTGGCAAGATGTGCTAGGACAGTTCATCAATAGCATAGCGAGTAACATCTTGTCTTTACCTCCATTTTCAACATGAGTAGTCAAGTCTTTGGATCTTACAAGATAAAAATGTCCCTCAATGCAAATCTTCCGTTTTCCCTATCTTTCTCCCAAGAAAATCTCAGGATATGAGATCTACAAGGTCCTAATGGATCATTTAGTATAAATTCAACATTTTATAGATATGCCAGAGAAAGAAAATGGCTTCCCAAAATAATTTTCGACAAAATTCAGACCTGAATCTAGCTTTCTCCTAAATTCCAAGTCCAGAGTATTTACAATGAACTATGCATACTTAATGATCACTTAAAGACAAGACTTATTAGCCAGGTGTGGTGGTGAATATCTATAATCCTAGTACTTGGGAGGCGGAGACAGGAGGGTTGCAGGTTAGAGGACAGAGTCAGCAACTTAGTGAGACTCTCAGCAATTTAGCAAGACTCTATTTCAAAATAAAAAGTAAAATAGGTCTGCTCAGAGGTAGAACACCCCTGGGTTCAGTGCTTAGCAACACACACACACACACACACACACATACACGATATTATATGGTGCTTAGTTTAGTCCTCTACTCAGTAAAACAAAAGTGAGCAAAATCCCAGTATTTGGGAGGCTGAGGCTGAAACAGAAGAATAACAGGTTTGAGGTCAGCATAGTAACTAAGTGAGACTCTGTTTCAAAATAAAATAGGGCTTGGGGTATAGCTTGGAGTTAGAATGCCTCTGGATTCAATCCCTAGTACCACAAAACAAAATACTCAAGAATGGCTGTGTATAGTGGCATATGCATGAAATCCCACCTACGTGGGAGGCTGAAGCCATGATCACAAATGTGAGGACAGACTGGGCAACTTATCGAGACTCAGTCTCAAAATAAAATTAAAAAGTACTGGAATATGATTCAGTGGTAGAATATTTGCCTAGCATATGGGAGGCCCTGGGTTCAATCCCTAGTACTGCAAAAACCAACAAGAAACCCAAGAACACACACACACACACACACACACACACACACACACACACAACCATTCCCTTAAGAACAGCCATAAGACTCTGCCACAATAATCTATAACACTGAACACTTAAAATGCAAACATCTTTAGAATAATGTACAGAGGCCTTTGATTGTAGCCCATCAAAATTAATCTTATCTTCCTATATCATCTCACATACACAGCATATTGTCTCTTCAAAATAATAATTCCATTCTTATCCTAACAGTTTTCATTCCTCCTTGCCTTCTATGTTCCCACAGCCATTTCTTCCCAGGTGTTGTAAGACCTTGGATGTCCACTTCATCTCTCTGTCCTCTCTCACCCTGCGTAGAGGACAAAGCATGTATGAATCAAATCAATGAGGAAACTGACAAAGTCACATCTTTCTGGTGGCTCTTTCTTCTCTTTCAAGAAGATAATCTATGGTACTTGCCAAAGAATTGTTACTCAGAACTCCTATTTTGATCCTTAAGTTTTTGCTACAAAATATTCTGTGTGTGTGTGTGTGTGTGTGTGTACATGTGTGTGTGCGTGTGTGTTACTGGGGATCAAATCCAGAGGCATTCTACTTCTGAGCTACACCCCCAGCCCTTTATATTTATTTATTTATTTATTGTTTTGTTTTTGTTTTTGAAACATGGAGTCTCACTCAGTTGCTGAGGCTGATCTTGAACCTACAATCCTCCTGTCTCAGCCTCCCAAGTGTTGGGATTACAAGCATAAGCTACTGCTCCTGGTTTGTAAAATTATTTTTAAAACATATAAATTTGCCAAGCCTGGTGGCACAGGCCTGTAATCCCAGTACTTGGGAGGCTGAAACAAGAGGATCACAGGTTTGAGGTCAGCCTTGGCAATTTAGCAAGACGCTGTTTCAAAATAAAAACAAAATATAGGGCTTGAGTTAGAACATCCCATGACTTTAACACTTGCTCTGCCTGGTATCTAGCAGGGAATAGGAACTCCTGAGTTTCCTGAGCTGTGGCTGTGGTGTCATGCTAGCCTTTAATAGAAGTTGAATGATCAAGCTGAAACCACATTTTTTAACCATAACTTTAAAGTATTTTTCACTTTCATCTCTCCTGAGTTCTTCCAGTTCCAAACTTAGGTGTTGGGCCTTGAGTTATACGCAGGGATTATGCTGGTCAGTGTTTTAACATGTACTCGCTGAGGAAAAAAACCCCATTCAGAACAACTGCTGATTTCAGTGGTGTAAATGCTACACTACAGCAAGTTGAAGCTACCAGTGCGATGCCACTGAAGGCAGAATTGCAAAGAGATGCACAGGAGCATACCAGCCTACCATTATGTCAGTAGAGTATTTCCATGGTATGCACAAAAAGATATAAATCACCTCAAAAACACAAATAATAGTAAAACATACTAATAGTAAAACACACAGTGTTTGAAAATTTATTACCCTTTTTTGGAAATAGTTTAGGTAGTTGTAAATTTACATAATTTTGTTGTTAATAATGTCCAGGTTTAACAACTGGTTCACTGAATTTCCTAACATTTAGTATCTGACTTTTCCAAGCCTACACTTCACACCTTGGACCACCCTCCTCCAGTCAAAGTGCTGATTTGTCTCTTTCATGAACATGGTTGAGCTGTTTGGCCTCTCTTGCTTCTGATTTCTCATCTGTAAAGTGGAACTAACAATAAAAACTACTTCATAGGGGTTTTGTGTGGATTAATGCTTAAAACTGTGCCTGGATACAGAGAGCACTATATGAGAGCTACCTGTTATTGTTAACAAGCCACAGGGACTATTTTTAGCATTTGGAAGATAATTTGGCTGGCCTAAGACCTTCCCAACTCTATAGTGATGTCCCAGAGTCAGCTATAAACAAAATAGATACAAATTGTAATTAATGTGAATATTATTTAAGCAGGTCCAATACTTTCTAAATATTATAGATTGTGAATTCTCAAAGCAGCTAGATCATCAAGAAATCTGAATAACTTGAACTAGTTGAAATAAAATATGAACTCTACTAAACAAAACTATCTTTTAACAATAAATTTTAAATAAAATAGTGATGGCTAGAAAAATAGGTTCCAGTACTTTGGTTTCCATTCTTACATGATGCAAGCATCAAAGAAGTAAGAAAGAAGTAAGGTATCATTTCCTGGCAACCAAGAGGCTCTGGATCATGAGTACACCTATATGACCTCAATGAAGTTACTTAACCTTCCTGCATCTGAGTTTCCTTATCTATAGAATGAGGATCATACTAGCCTTCATAGCATTGTTATAAAAGTGAAATAACAGATGTTATGTGCTTAGTGTGATGCCCACTCAATGAATATTAGCTTTATGATTATTACTTATGTGTGTCCTCTCATTGAATTTTACATGCACCTATTTTTGTTGTTGTTGGTATTAGGGATTGAATTTAGGGGCATTCTACCTCTAAGCTACACTCCCAGCCTTATTTATTTATTTATTTATTTATTTATTTATTTATTTATTTATTTAGAAATAGGTCTCACTAAGTTGCTGAGGGTCTTGCTAAGTTGCTGAGGCTGGCCTGGAATCTGTGATCCTCCTGTCTCAGCCTCCCAAGTACTGGGATTACAGGTGTAAGCCACCATGCCCTGCAACATTTAAGTAACTGTTCAGATAACTAATGGGGATATGAGAGGAAGAGATCAACAACATATTTCCTTCTTAACAAAGTGGAGCTAATGATGTCTTTCCTTTCTCTTCCTCATTTCTAATAATAACACTCAAGTATTTTGAGATGTTTCGTAACAAGAGAATGTTACTAGCTGTGTGCCCACATGCCAGTAATCCTAGTATGTAGGAGGCTGAGACAGGAAGGTTGCAGGTTCAATGCTCAATTGAATGCCCCCCTCCTGGTTCAATGCCCAGTACAGAGATAGAGATAGAGATAGAGATAGAGATAGAGATAGAGAGAGAGAGAGAGAGAGAGAGAGAGAGAGAGAGAGAGAGAATGTTACTGCCTTGGGGGATAGTCAAAAGAGGAACGGATACCTGGCACCTTTCTTGACATTGATGAAAAAATTAAGTAAGGCCAGTCTGGCATTCCTGGGCAACTGAGTGACATTCCTCAGCATTTCTCATCTGCCTTCAGGAGTTCTAAGAACTAGCAAGCTTCCAATATCTACTGGCCAACTGCAGCATATCTAATTTAAGGGAGATGTTATTTGCTAAAACTCTGTATAAGTATAAATAGAAAGAAAGCAGCAAAATACAATAGATCGGTAAAAATTCAGCAGTTTGGGGTTTGATAAGAGCTGGAAGTCATCCCACCCAACATTAATTTTATACTGCAATTTTGTCAGAGCATGTGACCATTACAGCTGGGATAAAATAGGCTAGTGTTTTAGAGAGACTGAGCTCTCCAAAATCCTCTGGCTACTCAGAGGTTCTACAGTTCCATACCCAAAGTCCATTGCTATCTTTTTTACACAACGTCCAAGTGGTCCCTTTGAAAAATCCTGAAGTCAACTGAAACAACAAAAAGCAAAGACAAACCTAGACAACTTTGTTTTCATTGCCGTGACCAAAATACTTAACAAGAACTACTTAGAGGAGGGAAGATTTATTTCAGCTCATGGTTTCAGAGCTTCAGTCCATGGTAGGCTGGCTCCGTTGCTCTGGGCCTGAGGTGAGGGTGAGGAAGAAATTCATGGTGGAAGGACGTTATGGAGGAAAGCTACTTAGCTCATACCAGCCAGGAAGCGCAGAGGTGGAAATGGGGGAGGAGAAGAAAACCCTCCCAGGGCATGCCCCCAGTGACCTACTTTCTCCAATTGGGTCCCACTTCCCAACAGGCCATTCAGTTGTGAACTTGATAGACTCATCCACGGATGAGGTCAGAGCTCTTGTGGCCCAATCATCACCTGACAGCCCATCTCTGAACCTCGCTGCACTGGGGACCGTGCTTTCAACATAGGACTTTGGGAGACAGTTCAGATCCAACTACAACAACAAACTTTTCCTAAATGACCTGGGACCACCACTGAACAGCTCTAAATTTTAGCTAAGATCAAATAAGATCTGATTTAGCCCTCCTACGTTCCTCCCTTCTCAAGCAGAACTCATATATGGTATGTCCTCCAGTTCTCTTGGAATTGGAACACTACTCAAGGGCCCTTAAGGCCCATTCACTCTTTAGTTAAGAAACTTTCTGGGAGAAAAAGCTTAAGAGTCGGGCGTGGTGGCACACACTTGTAATCCCAGCATTTGGGAGGCTGAGACTGGAGGATCCGGGTTCACGGCCAGCCTCAGCTACTTAGTGAGGCACTCTGCAACTTAGTGAGACCCTGTTTCCAAATAAAGAATAAAAGATAGGGCTGGGGGTATAGCTCGGAGGTAGAATGCCCCTGAGTTCAATTCCCAGTACCACAAAAAAAAACACAAAGAAACAAAAAACCTTAAGGACATTAAAAGTTCCTTGTCAAACAGGTAAGCGATAGATGAAGTTAAAAATCGGAGTCATATATCTGTATTGACATCAACAAGCCTGATTATAGCCAAATTAATTGGCTTCATTTATCATCTGACTCTATACCTTTGTACTTGAGTCTCTGATCTGTCCTTTGGAGCCATATGGAATAATTAATTGATATAAAAATTTCTTTGAGCCGGGTGTGGAGGTGCACACTGTAACCCCATTCTTGGGAGGCTGAGACCGGGAGGATCCAGGTTTTCGGCCAGCCTCAGCTACTTAGTGAGGCTCTCCACAACTTAGTGAGACCCTGTTTAAAAATAAAGAATAAAAAATAAAACTGGGAGTGTAGCTCGGAGGTAGAATGCCCCTGGGTTCAATCCCCGGTATTGAAAAAAAAAATTTTTTTTCTTTGACTGCATTCTTACATAAGCAAGGCACTGGGGTTACAGAGTGAACAAGACAGACATTGGCCCTTGCATTCATGGAACTTAGTATCCACCAGGGAAGGACGGTCAAGCTCATAGAGGATGACTTTGCTCCAATAACCTCTGGATTACAAACTGAGAAAATCCTTTGCTGTGTCCCTCTGCCAGAATAAATTGAACATCTTTTCTATATCTTCTCAAGTATTTGAGAATAGCTATGCCATGCTTTCTGAGTCTCCTAGTTTCTATCAACAATCCTAGTTCCATCTGCCATTCCTATGACTTAGTTTAAGGTCCTTCCCATTTTTGTGCTTCCCTTTGTAAGTATACTCCCATTGTCAGCCTCTCATTAATGTGCAGAGGGCCAGAAATGAGACGTGTTCTCAGCTCTGTGGAAATACATCATCACTCTTATGCTGAACACCTCACTTCTACTAATACAACTAAGAACATTCACATTCTAGGCTCACTTTGGGCTTGCATTTGACTGTAGGCCTTGAGTTTTCTTTCGCCACCATCCCTGAAAGCGTCTTCATATATGGGTGCAATTATTTTGTATTTGAGTGTAGAATTTTACATTTGCCTATATATACTGATTAACCTTCCTCATGGTCAGTCATTCCTGCCTACTAAGGTATTTGAATAGTGTTTGTATCCTTTCCCAAATTTCTTGTCTTTTCCCATGTCACAGTTTCCACAAGTATGAGAACGTGCAACAGGCCTGCAAGGTCCATCTTTTGGCGTTCTTTTGCATTCCATAGCATTTGTTAAATCATTGCCTTGCTGCTACTCAACTGGGAACCCTCACTCAACTGGGAGCTCTCTAAGGATAATGGCTTATAGAGTTCTGTATCTCCAGTATTAAGTACAGACTCTAGCACATGGACTATGCTTAGAAGAAAGATTTTATTTCAAAGGATGAATGAATGAGCCATTGGATCCATTCTACCACCCAGGCCATATTAGCCCCAAGGTAACCATAAAAGACTTTGTCAAATGCTTTACTGAAATGCAAGTCTTTAATTATATCTACTCTACTACCTTCCATTTTAGGTAAATGTCACTTTATTTCTCTCTGCCTCAGAATCCCAATAGGCACAGGTGTGTGCCATCATACCCTTGATTAAAGTTTATCAAGATTAATACAATGAATAATATGCCAAAAATGTGCTTTACAAAATAGTGAAATGTGCAAGATATAAGCTTTCTCCCACTCTAGTAGTCTTATCAAAGAGGGAAATTAAATTTATTGACCTTGCAAGCGCTTGTGGCTTGTGGCTTCTATTTAGGAACAAGAAACAAGGCCTCTGGCCTCTGGAAAGAATGACAGGGAAAGGTTAAAGGGGTGAAGGCTGGAGCTCTGAGAGAAAGTTGCAGTCTGTTATTCAGGGCCTTCCCTCTTGGCTGGTCTTTGCCAGTTTTCCGGATTCGTATTGAAGGGTACAGACAGGATCTCCTGCATATCTTTACTTGGGCAGACCTCTGCATCATATGATTCAGTAGGCCATCAGAGATTTATACTATGTGAATGAGGAAACTGTCCTTAGGAAAAAAGGAAGAAAGCTGAGTATGGTGACACATACCTATAATCCCAGTATTGCAAGACCCTCAGCAAGTTAGTGATACCTTGTTACAAAAACTTTTTAAGGGCTGGGATTGTAGCTCAGAGGTAGAATGTCCATTGGTTCAGTCCCCAGTACAAAAAAAAAAAAAAAAAAAAAAAAGCAGAGATAAGTAGAGAGGGGTCCCCCTACAGACTGGGTCTCTGGGTCTCAGCAAGTGCAGGGTCCATTGGATGTCCTTGTGAGGAACCAGCAGCTGGCCATGGACATCCCTTTTTCTGTGGCTGGACATTTCACTGCCTTTTGGTACTATTATCTTACTGAAGGTACGAGGAATCAGTATCCTATGTCAGGTGAACTATTCAAATCAGAGGTATGTCCTCAGTCACCTGGGTTCAGGAGTTGGGAAGCGAGGTTTTAACTTGGCAAGAGAATCCACTTCCCTAGAGATACTTCACAGTGGGGAGCATGCAGTGGGAAGAAAGCTACTTACCTCATAAGAGAAAAAGTAGACTAGGATCTCACAGTCCCCTGCAAGGGCATGCCCCCAGTGACCTAAAACATCCCACTAGGTGCCACCTCCTAAAATTTCTACTACCTTCCAATAGCACCAAGTGGGAGGACTGAGCCTCCAACACATGGGTCTTTGGGAGACATTTAAGATCCAAAGTATAGGAGGCGGTGATGAGTCCCCAGACCGGCATTAATATGGCAGAATAATTACAGCAATAACACAAGCCCACTGAGCCTGATGGCACATGCCTGTACTCCCTGTACTTGGAATCCTGAGACAGGACAATGGCAAGTTCAAGGCCAGCCTCAGCAACTTAGTGAGACCCCGTTTCAAAATAAAAACTAAAAAGGGCTGGGGGTGTACCTCGGGGGTAGAATGCCCAGGAGTTCAATCATCTCCAGAACAAAACAAAAACCAAACGAACAAACAAAAAAACACAACCCAGAGTGGTTTGTCAGCGATAACTGGACAGGAGGCTCCATCTCCTGTATTCCACCTTTGAGAGTCTTCCTTCATAGTCACTTCAGCTGATTTTAATAAGGTGGGCTTACAGTAGCTGCCAATATATGGGGAGAAATTCCTCCTACTTTGCTATTGTTCCATGTGGATAAACAGTGCTCAGTAATAGAGAAGCTTGGGTTCTCAAAAGGAGGCAGGGATGGAGCCAAAGAAAAGAACGCATGAATGGGTGGGGTGCCCCTGAAAGGGAGGGGGGTGCTGGACTCTAATTAGCATCAGAAACCTAACTGAAAACTGATCTATTTTTCTGAGGAGGCTGGGGTTATGTTCCTACCCTCTGGCTCAATTTCTTTTTACTTATTTATTTATTTTTGCGGTACTGGGGATTGAA
>PVLC010042337.1:0-12965 GCA_004027655.1 Graphiurus murinus
TTGACTTTTGGACCTTAAAGCCTTCATCTGTAAGGGTAAGCTCAGAATCTGCATAGTATGAAATATTTTTCTTCCTCACCTAAGTTCCAAGTAATACAAAGAAAGAATCATAAATATAACATTGCTCCTAGGATTCTTAATTTTCAGAACAATTCCTACCAATTGTCAAATAACAGTGGTCTTTATTCTTTCTCTGGGGTATTATGTCAATTCAAGGCTTAAAAGATTGTCCAAGCAATGCCCTCACTTGCCATTCTTTTTTGTTTGTTTGTTATAACCCAGCAAATAGAAGGGGCACAAACATAAGAATATTATTTATTTTGGCTTTTTACATGTGAGAAATTGCCTTTGTTTTGGAAAGATAGTGATGGTCAAATAGCAAGGCCTGTTTAATGGCACATGGAACATGGATGGATGTTTGTTAAAGAGGCTTACATGAACATATCTAAGGAGTCAATACTGGGAAATAGCTGACAGGTTTCTGGCCATACATAGCATTGTTCCTTCTATTCAGCTCTTGATTTGCTGTGGTTTGAGTTCCCTCTTCTTGGAACATTTGTAGCCCTAAATCATCACATGTCACTTGCCTTTTTATCTCAATATTTTATTTTCTTTCAGCAAGTATCATTATTTTGTTCATGTATTTACTTGTTTAAGATATGTGTTTAGCTTGGAATTCTGGTGTGGCTTTTTCACCAGTGGACTGCTAACATCTAGAATACTGCCATAAATCCTGATGTCCACTACATAGAGTGGAAAGGCTAAGCATTTTCAAAAGCACACTGCCGATCTAGACATTATTCATCAAGGTATGATCCTATCTTCCTTTGTAAGCTGTGTTTTCTTCAGAAGAACCTAAGTTTAATGTGATGCTATCTTTGGCTCAACTCATCTCAAACCACAAGCAAAAGCAGGGAGTCACTTATCCAGAAAGATAACAAAAACACATCTGCATTAGTATTGAAACCACATGTACCCCAATAAAGTAAAAGCCTGAAAGAACAATGCAAGGCAGTAAACCTCTGTTTCAATAAAGCTGACAAAGATTTCTTTTTTTATTTTATATTTTTTATTGGTGCATTGTAATCATGCATCTTTGTGAGCTACAAGCTGGTACAGGCATACATGTATACTTTTGTTAGATGGTAAAACTAAGTAATATCATTGGGAAGTTATCTAGCATGATGCGTAACTATAAAGTATCTCCTCTCCTGAATTCATTACAATTGACAATTAAGAATTTTTTTTTTCCTGGTGTGTGGAATATAGTTCAGTGATAGAGTACCTGCTTAGCATGCACAAGGCCCTGGGCTCAATCCCCAGCACTTCAAAAACAAAATAAAACAAATATCTTTATATAAAATAGCATTAAGCCTGGTATGGTGGTACACACTTGTAATTCCAGTACTTGGAAGGTTGAGACAGGAGAATCTGGGTTTGTGGCTAGCCTCGGCTACTTAGTGAGGCCCACCACAACTTAGTGAGACCCTGTTTCAAAATGAAGAATAAAACATAGGACTAGGGGTGTAACTCAGAGATAGAATGCTCCTAGGTTCAATCCCCAGTACCGCAAAAAAAAAAAAAAAATCAAATAGCATTAAATATTTATTTTACTTTGATTAACATGTATTGATTGTATTTATAAGGTTTGCTGTGATATTTCAAAACATGCATATGTCATGTATTGACCAAACCCAATCTCCCTTTATCTACCTTCCTCCTCCCAACTCTTCCCAATTGGTCAAATTTTTTATCTTTCACATATGAGGGAATGTACAGTACTTGTCTTTCTGTGTTTGCCTTATTTAGTTAACATAATGTCTTCCAATTTCATCCATGTTGCTGCTAATAACAAGAACTCATTCTTCTTTATGTCTGAATACTATTCCATCATATATATATATATATGTATATACATATATAAAAATACATATACATATATATAAATACATATACATATATAAATACATATATATATGTATTTCACATTTTCTTTATGCACTCATATGTTGATGGGCACCTAGGTTAATTCCATACTTTAACTATTGTGAATAATGATATAAATAAACATGAGCATGCAGGTATCATTTTTGGTATGCTGGTTTCGTTTCCTTTGCATATGTTTCAAGAACTGAGATAACTGGGTCATATGGTTGACCTATTTTTAGTTTTGTAAAGAATTTCTATAATGTTCTCCATAATAGTTATACTAACTTACATTCCTACCAACAGTATATGAGAGTTCCTTTAATTTCACATTCTTGCCAGTATTTGTTATTTGACAATATATTTTCTAACAGGGATGAGATGTGATCTCATTGAAGATTTGACTTTCATTTCTCTACTGGCTAATGATAATGAGCATTTTGTCAAGTATTTGTTGGCCATTTGTATTTCTTCTTTTGAGAAATCTCTATTCAAATTATTTCCCATTCTTAATTGCATTAATTGGCTTTTTGTTAAATTTTTTGAGTTATTTATGTATTATGAATATTATTCTTAGTCAACTGAATGTTTGGCAATATTTTCTTCCATTCTGTTGGCTGTCTCTTCACCACTGATAGTTTCCTTGGCTGTGCAGAAGCATTTTAGCTTAATATAATCCCATTTGTCTATTTTAGTTTTTGCTTCCTGTGCTTTTGGAGTAGTAGCCAAAAGAATCGTTGCTTCCACTGATCAATGCCTTGAAGTATTTCTGCTGTTTTCTTCTAGTGGTTTCATAGTTTCTCTTCTCATATTTATTCATTTGACCCATTTTAAGTTGATAAGTTCATTTTGTCCAGGATAAGATACAAAAATTGTTTAAAACTTCTGTATATGGATATCCAGGAAACATATGCTTCTTATTTATTATTTATTAAACTAATCATAACACCCCCAATATTCTTTGGAGTTGTTTAAGTTGTTCTTCTCTTCTAACCCTTTTATGTGCGACCAGGCTACTTCCTGCAAACACTTCTTAGGAACACAAAGAAACCTGATCAAAGCCATATTACTCTGAGATCCAAAATTAGTTCCCAATCTTGCCTGCCATTTTCTATCAATCTATTTTTAACAGAATGAATTACACCATTTGTTGTTGTTGTTGTTGTTGGTATTGGGGATTGAACCCAGGGGCATTCTGCCTCTAAGCTTTCTATACTCCCAGCCCTATTTTATATTTTAGTTTGATACAGGATCTAAGTTTTAGAGGGTGTCAATAAATTGCTGAGGTTGACTGTGAACTTATGATCCTCCAGTCTCAGCCTCTCAATTATTGGGATTACAGATGTATACCACCACACCTGGTTCACATACTACTTCTTAAAGGAACAAATAGAAGATACAAAAACAAATTCATACACTTATAGCCAATTGATTTTCAATGAATGTGTCAAAAACGTACATTGGAGAAAATAGGGCCTTTCAACAAATAGTGTTGGGAAAACTGGCTATCCATTTATATAAAAATGGAATTAAATCCCTACCTCTCTCCCTGCACAAGAGTCAATTCAAGATGGATCAAAGACTTGAAAATTAGACAAGAGATTTTTAACATAGTCCTTCTATATAGGCACAGGTAGAAACTTTCTCAATAAGACCCCCAAAGCTCAGAAAATTAATGCAAGAATTAATAAATGGGACAATATTAAACTAAAAAGTTTCTGCTTATCAAAGGAAGTCATCAGGAGTCTAAAGAGAGAGCCTACAGAATGGGAGAAGATCTTTGTCAACTATTCCTCTGATAGATGACTAATATCTAGAATATACAAATTACTTAAAAGATTTAGCACTAAAAAAACTAATAACCCATCAAGAAATGGGCAACTGAACTAAATAGACACTTCACAAAAGTTGAAATACAAATGGCCAATACCTATATAAAAATAATTCAACATCACTAGCAATCAGGGAAATGCAAATTAAAACTACAATGAGATTCCTGTGTATATTTACAAAGGGACTGAAACCAGAATATGCATATTCATGTTTATAGTAGTACAATACATAAAAGCCAAATTATGGAACCAAACCAGGTGTTCATCAACAAAATTGTAGGATATACACAATGAAATTCTACTCAGCAATAAAGAACAAGATCATGTTATTTGCAGGAAAATGGATGGACCTGGAGAACATTATGTTAAGTGAGATTAGCCAGTCACAGAAAGTGAAAGGTCATATGTTTTCTCTCATATGTGGAAGCTAGGGAGTAATTGGGATTTAAGGAGGACTCTACATAATGGAGGAGAAACTCTAGTGGAGCCAGGGAGGTAGTTTTGGGGAGAGTGGGGAGAGAGGGTGAATTAATGAAGTAAACACTTCCATTGGCATTATGTATATATGTGAGAATATCAACGCCAATCTCAGTACCTTCTATGGGAAAGGGGGAGTGGAGAGGGAGCCGGGAGAAAACTCACCAAGTGCTGTGTGCATGTAGTCAGTACCACTATGAACTGCATTATGATGTGAGACTATAATGCACCAACATAAGTATTTTAAAACAGCTTAAAATAAAAAATAAAGAAATAAAGACCTGCTAAATTAACTGAATTGAAAAAAATCTGAGTCAAACAAATGGGAGGTTTTTGTAAAATTTTAATTTCTGACTTATTTCCCTATGTGTAAACTGAAGAACTTCTGTCTTATAGATCTGTTTTGTTTTGGATAACCTTATAATCCATTTAATAATTTCTTTCCAGCTGGAGAAATCAAACTTAAACACAAACATATGCAAAAGAGTATATAAAATATTCATACAAACTGATCTAGATGGTGTGTGTTAGAACAACCTCGGAAGACTAAAAAAGGGGAGAGGCCTTTTTAAAAAATGTACTACCTGATTTGGAATCCCAGCTGACTAGGACTCACATCCCTGATAAAGCACCTTTGATAGAAGCATCAGCAATTATAAATGAGAGAGTTCAGGAAACCAAGATACTTAACTTATAAAGACACTGTGAAAATCAAATAAGCTTCATTATGAGAAAGTGAAACAAAGGCTAGAAATGCTGTAATGTGTTAGTGGCCATTACCACAGTATTACCACTTCTAGAAGGGATTTTCACATAGCTGTTTAAGAGGAATAATTTTGAGCTCAGCCTTCAAAGACTTACTGCATCTGAGACAACATATTTTTTAAAAGAGCCCATGAATCTTCACTTATTCAAGATGATCAATGTTCAACTGTTTACTTATATTTTTTTTTCACATCAGTTCAATGCTCACCACTTTAGCTGATTTGTAAAATCTTCCTCATTAAATCTTACTTCAATTTAAATCCATTCAATTGCTTCTAACTAGGTAAATTCTTAATTAAAAAAATTATAAAAAGGGGACGTATTTTTTCTTAAACATTTCCAATTGTAGAATAACATATGGTGTTAGTATGATACAAGCCTTTGAACATAAAATATTATCACTTACAACTTAATCTGAAAATATTTATATATTTATTATATTCAAAATAATTTGAGTATGGCTATTTTGCTGGTTGTTTTACCGATTATATTTGGCCTCATGTCATAACTCTTAATTAATACTCCTAGGTTCCACAACATAGTTCAAAAACAATGGTAAATCATTACGCTCCAGACAGTGATTTCTGAATTAATTTCTATGCACCAGAAGTAATTCTTCTATTAAAAGCTATATTTAGGTCATAAATTATTCTGGGGGCCTTGTTGCCTTTGCAAATAAATATCAAGTTACTAGTATATATGAAGATTGCAACTTGGCAAAACAGAGCAAAAGGGGCAAAATTATTACCTCTTGGCCAAGACCCTCCTGTAACTGAAAATGACGATGAAAAACAAGCCAAATTGACCCTGAACACATTTGTTGAAAATTTACTTCATCTGTAGCAGATACCTAAAAAGAAACTAGTTAGTAGCTTGACAGATTCAAGACAGAGCCAAGCACTTTTCCTTGGCACTACTTTAAATCACTATTAGGGACAGTGAATCAGTGAAACTGGAATCAGAGGAAAAATGTAGTAATTGCTTGTTAGAAAAAAATAAACATGCAATAGATCATGCTAAAAAAGGTGACACTTCCAAAATACACAATAAAAATAGACTAATAATGAATCTTGTACTAAGGAAAGTTATTCTGAATATAATTTTGATTACTTCTAAAAAATAAAAATATATGCCTAATAATCACAATAAGGTTTGAGTTTTAAAAGGTAATATAAATGTCAAAAGCTCACCCAATAATTAGCTTAATCCACAACTCTTAGAATATTGAACAAGTTTTAATAGAGACTTAGGACACAGGAAAATATCAATCTAATATCTAATAACAGATTGAAGTACAATCCTCTAAAGTAGATATGAGGACACCACCACCACCACAGTACAGGGGCAGCAAACATTTTTGCAAAGGACAATACAATATTTCAGGCTTTGCAGGGACCAAATGGTCTCTATCACAATTACTCAGATCTGCCACTGTAGTGAGAAAGCAGTCAGAGACAATGTGTAAACAAATGGGCATGGCTGTGTTTCAATAAAGTTTATTTATAAAAACATGCAGCCAACAGATCATGGCCCACTGGCTGTATTTGTATTTTCTTATCTTGCTGTAGTGTATTAACTACAAGAAGCAGAGATAAAGTTCATGTTGATTTTGGGATCCACAAACCTCTCTTTTTTTCCTCAGTCTTGCTTTAGCCTTAGAAAAATTATCGGTCTTGTTTTTCTCTTAGAAATACTTTCTCTCTTCTCTCTTTCAGGACATCAATTTTAATCTTCTCAAGGGAGTCTGGCTTTTGGAAACTCTCACTGGATAGGACCATGAAGCAATTTCAACTTTGCAGAATTGTGATGTAGCTGCTGCAGTTCTATATGCTCATCTGAATAAGGATAATAACCACAGTGCCTAAGTGGGGTGGGGAGCACTGTGATAAGAGGTCCCATCTATAAAGTCCTTAGAAAAATTCCTGGTGCATAGAATGTGTTCAATAAATTTTAGCCATTACTTTTATATGTTTGTTAAGCCTTTTCTGAGGAAAGGATGCACCAAATATTCTTATTTCATTTACAAACGGAGAAAATAAAGGGAGAAAGAAATGTCATTTTTTTTTTTTGCTTGTTTTTGTTTTTTCTTAAAAACAATCTCGATTTTTCTAGAAAGGAATAGGGAAGATGGCGTCTGAAACACCTCTCCTCGGGCGCTATAAGCTCGAATCAAATCTGCCATAAAAGCAGCTTCTTGATGGAAGAAAAAAAACAACAATAACAAAAAAGCCAACAAAGCAACAAAAATTGAACTACTCCTAAAGAGACTCCAGAAAGCTGACCAGGGAGAGCAAAGGAGTCAGTCTGCGCAGTAGCAGCACCACGCCTCGGAGCAGTGGTGGCCATTAAGCCGGCCACCCGGCACGGCCCGGGGGTTTACTAACACGGAGATATCTAGCGACCTCCTGCTACTCAGTGACCAGGCGTGGAGTAAGTGACTCCAGAACTCCACCCCTAACCAGGCGGCGGATCCCCACACCTTCCACAGCATCCAGAACACATGGTACAACCAGCGTAAGCCCCCTCAGGACTACCCCAGCTCACCTCTCCCTCCAGAGCCGGAGCAGCCAGCGATCAACACCACAGAGCTTGAATCAAAACTGCCACAAACGCAGCTTCTTGATGGAAGGAAAAAAAAGGAAAGCAGCAAAAAAGTGAACAAAACAATGAAAGCAGCTTTACAGAACCCAGGGAGAACAAAGGAGCCGGCAGGCACGGCAGTGGTGCGCACCACAAAGCAGCGGCCACCATTTCACCAGCCGCCATCTTGCCACTCACCAAGAGCATTGTCTATTAGCACCAAGACTTCCAATGACCTCCTGTGCACCCAACAACCAGAAGTGGAATAAGTGACTAGGGAATTCCACACCCTAATCAGGCAGCATACCACCGCAGGATCAAGAACACCTGGGACAACCATCTCAAGCCTGTGGCAAGTACACCGCAGATCATGCCTCCCACTGGAACCATGGCAGCAAGGATCTGTAAGTTAAATTACACCCCCAGGGTGTGTGGGGAGGCTCCTATACAAAGCACAGACTCAGTCACCCGCTATTCAAGTGATTGGATAAGAGCAGAAGTGCAGGAGGGACCCAGTGCACACAGGGCATAGAGAACTTCCAGGCACCCTGGAAAATAGACTGCACTCCCGCCATCAGCACAGGCAGAGAGAGAGAGACGCAGACAGGCCCTGTAGAGAGCTCAGAGACACAAGCTTGCAGCGGGAGAGGCAGCAGCAGAACTCCCTGGCTGCACTGACAGAGCAAATAAAAATACCAGAGATACATTGGAAAATTTAATAGAGTGAGCAGACATTTAAAAGCTGAAATATCCACGCAGCTCCAAAGGGCTGCAGACAGTAACTCAGCTCTGTACTTACAAACTAGCAGGGTTTTTTATTTTGTTTCTTGTTGTTGCTGTTGTTGTTGTTGTTGTATGTGTGTGTGTGTGTGTGTGTGTGTGTGTGTGTTATGTTTTAGTTGTTTTTTCTATATTTTCGTTCTGTACTGCCTTGATTTACTTATGTTTGTTTGGATGATTGGTTGCTTTGTTATTTCTTCCTTAGTTTATTGACTCTTCTCCTTATCCCTTTTACAAGCTTTCCTCCCTCTCACACATCTATATTTTTCTCCTCAACATTTTTTCTCTTCTCTTTTCTTCTTCCTTTTTTCCCTATCTCATATCAAGACCATCTCATACCACCACACCTAAAACTCTAAATTGACTACCAGAATCCCCTGATATACCACTATCTCTAATCTTTACAAAATATCACCACAACACACTCAACCTCTTATTCAACTGGACAATACCCTCTACTTTACCCTATTCTTGCATTCATCACTGTGACTTCTCACCCAAACTTTACCACTGAACACAACCTGTTCCTAGATATACCAGCAGACACCTCTAAACCCCCACTACAGAGATTGGATGAGAAAGCTTGCAAGAGCAGCAAAGATATAAATTTAAAACAGGGGAACCATGGGAAGGAAAAATAGCAAAGAAACAATGAGCCACCACAACCCTTCAATAACAGATATCACCAACCAAAAATGGCAGAGAGTACCAGAAGAACAATACAAGATTTTTGGAAAGAATGCAGGGAGAGTTGGAAAGAAATAAAGGAACAAATATACAAAGAATCTGACACCCTAAACAAGAACCAAAGAGAAGCATTGAAGGAAGTGAAAGATGTAATAACTGAAGTGAAGGCATCAATACAAACTATAAACAGTAGATTAGACCACATGGAAAATATAATATAACTCTTAGAAGATGACCATTCCAAAAATGAATCCATGGTACATAATTTAGAAAAAAAATTCCACAGTATGAATTGGACATTGATGAGATCTGGGCAAATTTTAAAAGAACTAACCTAAGGATAATAGGCATAGAAGAGGGATTAGAAGTTGAAACTTATGGAATAAACAATCTTTTCAAAGAAGTAATATCAGAGAATTTTCCAAACATAGAGAAGTTGACACACAGGTATAGGAACTCCCTCAAGACAAGACCAAAGAAGAGGTTCACCATGTCATATAATAATCAAGTTGACTAATGTAGAGGCTAAGGAGAGAATTCTAAAGGCAACAAAAGCAAAAGGGCAAGTGACATTTAGAGGCAAACCAATTAGAATCACGGCAGACCTGACCTCCCAAATCAAGTCATGAACCCAGGAGGGGCTGGAGTAACATATTCCAAACTCTGAAAGAAAATAACTTGCAGCCAAGATTCTCCTACCCAGCAAAACTCTCTCTCAAAATTGACAGGGATATAAAAATCTTCCACGACAAACAGAAACTGAAAGCATTTATGTCTTGCAAACCAGCACTAGAGAAAATACTCAAAGAGATTAACTACAAAGAAGAACTAACAAGTAAACATCAGAACCAGAGAAACGATAATTTCCAGGAAGCAAACAACTAAGCAAAGAATAAACACCACCGAAAACAGAAGTCAAAACTCAAAATGTTAGGAATTAAAAATCATTTCTCAATACTCACACTGAATATAAATGGTCTCAACTCCCCAATAAAAAGGCACAAGGTGGCAAAATGGATTAAAACCCAGAATCCGTCTATCTGCTGCCTGCAAGAAATACACCTTACAAGCAAAGATTCCCACAAACTAAAGGTGAAGGACTGGAGTAAGGTAATCCATGCAAATGGAACTCAAAGACAAGCAGGAGTAGCAACCATGATATCAGATAAACTAGACCTCAAGCATAAGCTTATCAGAAGAGACAAAGCAGGTCATTTTTTACTAGTAAAAGGAACAATCCAGCAAGAGGAAATAACAATTGTCAACATCTATGCCCCAAACATAGGTGCAGCCATTTTCATAAAACAAACTCTGCATGATAAAAAGATACACATAGATCCCAATACACTAATAATGGGAGACTTCAATACTTCTCTCACATCTAGACCTATCTTCTAAACAAAAGGTCAGTAAAGATGCCTCAGACCTAAAGAATACCATAAACCAAATGGACCTATTAGACACATAAAGACTTTTTCACCCAACTATAGATGAATTCACATTTTTCTCAGCTGCACATGGACCCTTCTCCAAAATAGACCACATTCTGGGCCACAAAGCGAGCACTGACAAATTCAAAAAATGTAACATAATTCCCTGCATGTTTTCAGATCACAATGGAGTGAAACTAGAAATCAACTCTAAGAAGACCCAAAGTAACCATGTAAACACACGGAGACGGAACATCACACTGCTGAACCAGGATTGGGTCATAGAAGAAGTAAGGGAAGAAATTTTAAAAAATTCCTTGAAAACAGAGACACAACATATCAAAACCTCTGTGACACTTTGATGCCCCAGCCAGCGGGGGTTGGGAACGGGAGACCAAGGCGGCTTAACCTAAAGGAATGAATCAAACAAGGGACGCGAAAGAACGGAGGCAAGACAGGATTCTGATCAAGCCTCAATTTTTATTAAAAGAAAGACTGCTTAAGTAGCTAGAGGTGAGGGGTGGGGTCAGGGGGTCAGGTAAGCTTATGTGGGCTTGCATGATTGGTCAAGGCTGACCGTGTCCTTATCGGGTAAGAGCCTCAGCAGGATAACAGATAGAACCGGTTTCTGCATAGTCATTGTGGCTGTTGAGGGGGAATTCCCTCAAACTGTGAATTCCAGCTCTGACCAGCCTTCCGGCCCCGACACATTGAGGGCAGTATTAAGAGGAAAATTTATAGCACTGAATGCCCACATAAGGACAGAAAATCACCAAATAAGTAACCTAATGACACAGCTCAAAGCACTCAAAAAACAAGAACAGTCTAACCCCAAAACTAGTAGAAGACAGGAAATTATGAAAATCAGAGCAGAAATTAATGGAGTAGAGAATAAAAATACAGAAAATCAACAAAACCAAAAGCTGGTTTCTTGAAAAAATAAACAAGATAGATAAATCATTGACCAATCTACCCAAAAATAAAAGAGAGAATCAACCAAAATTACCAAAATAAGAGATGAAAAAGGGGATATTATCACTGACAGTATTGAAATATAGAGGATCATCAGAAAATATTTTGAAAAACTATACTCCAACAAAATGGAAAATCTAGAAGAAATTGAGAAATTTCTAGATGTATATAACTTTCCTAAATTGAGTCAAGAAGATATAGAAAACTTAAACCTACCAATAGCAATCAAAGAGATAGAAACAGCAATAAAGATTTGACCATCAAACAAAAGCCCAGGGCCAGATGGTTTTCCAAGTGAATTTTATAAAACATTTATAGAAGAGTTAATCCCAATACTCCTCAAAATATTCCATGAAATAGAAAAAAACAGGACCCGCCCAAACACATTCTATGAAGCCAACACCACATTAATACCAAAGCCAAATAAAGACAGCTTAAGAAAATAAAACTATAATTCTATGTCACTGAAGAACTTAGATGCAAAACTGCTAAACAAAATATTAACAATGCACATTCAAAGTCACATCAAGAAAATTATACACTATGACCAAGTCGGGTTCATCCCAGTATGCAAGGCTGGTTCAACATATGAAAAACAGTCCGCGTAATTCACCACATAAACAGAATCACAGACAAAAATCACATAATCATCTCAATTGATGCTGAAAAAGCATTTGACAAGATCCAACACCCATTCCTGCTAAAAGCACTTCAGAGAATTGGAATAGAAGGAACATACCTCAACATCATAAAAGCAATATACAATAGGCCCACAGCCAACATCATATTAAATGGAGAAAAACTACAAGAGTTCCCACTAAAAACAGGAACAAGACAAGGATGTCTATTATCACCTCTTCTGTTCAATATCATACTTGAGACTCTAGTCAGAGCAATAAGGCAAGAGAAGGAAATCAAAGGGGTAAAAATAGGGAAAGAAGAACTAAAACTATCCCTTTTTGCAGATGACATGATACTATACTTAGAAGACCCAACAAAGTCAACCAGAAAACTTACAGAACTGATCAATAAATTCAGCAAAGTGCTAGATACAAAATCAATCTTAAAAAATCAGAAGAATTCCTGTATGCCAAGCAAAATTCCACTGAAAAAGAAATTCAGAAAACAATTCCACTCACAATAGCACCCTGAAAAATAAAACACTTAGGGATAAACATATCCAAAGAGGTAAAAGACCTCTATAAGGAAAACTATAAAAAGTTGAAAAAATAAATTGATAAAGACCTTAGAAGATGGAAAGATCTTCCATGCTCAAGGATAGGCAAAAT
This sequence comes from Graphiurus murinus, assembly GCA_004027655.1. Lineage (NCBI taxonomy): Eukaryota > Metazoa > Chordata > Mammalia > Rodentia > Gliridae > Graphiurus > Graphiurus murinus. The sequence goes on from PVLC010042337.1 coordinate 12,739, forward strand.
AAATATCATCAAAATGGCCATCCTCCCAAAAGTGATCTACAAATTCAATGCAATACCCATGAAATTACCAAGGGCGCTCTTTACAGACATAGAAAAATCAGTCCTTAAATTCATTTGGAACAACAGAAAGCCCAGGATAGCCAAAATAGTTCTTAGGAATAAAAACCATGCAGGAGGTATCACAATACCTGACTTCAAACTCTACTACAAAGCCACAGTAATAAAAA
>PVLC010042338.1:0-12955 GCA_004027655.1 Graphiurus murinus
TTTATTTATTTATTTATTTATTTATTTATTTTGTGGTACTGGGGATTGAACTCAGGGGCGTTCTACCTCTGAGCTATACCCCCAGCCCTATTTTTTATTCTTTATTTTGAAACCAAGTCTCACTAAGTTGCGGAGTGCCTCACTAGGTAGCTGAGGCTGGCCTTGAACCCGGATCCTCTGGTCTCAGCCTCCCGAATGCTGGGATTACAAGCATGCGCCACCACGCCCGGCTGTATAAGGTACTTTATTTATTTATTTATTTATTTTGTGGCACTAGGAATTGAACTCAGGGGCATTCTACCTCCAAGCTACACCCCCAGCCCTATTTTTTATTCTTTATTTTGAAACCAAGTCTCACTAAGTTGCGGAGTGCCTCACTAGGTAGCTGAGGCTGGCCTTGAACCCGGATCCTCTGGTCTCAGCCTCCCGAATGCTGGGATTACAAGCGTGCCCCACCATGCCCGGCTTGTATAAGGTACTTTAGATAAATGAGAGAGACCAGTAGAATAGTGGAAGGGAATTGGGGAGGGGAAAAGAAAAAACTGATGAAAGAGAAAGTTCAAATTATGCTATTTCCATGCATGAAGGTATTAGTACCAATTTCACCTTTATGTACAGGGATGGGTGAGGTGGGGTGGGACCTGAGGAAAATACCAAGACCTGTGCTCATGTTTGTTTGTATGCCTTTGAATATTACTATGATGTATAATTACAAGGCACCAATAAAAGTATAAAATAAAAAGTGGAAACCATAGAAATAGAATGAGATGGTGGTTGTAAAATGAAAAAGTTCTGGGGACCTATGTGTGGGATACTGACTATAGTTAGCAATAGTGTATTGTATATTTGAAATGGCTGAAGCCAGGCATGGTGGCACACACCTGTAATCTTGGTACTTGGAAGCTGAGACAGGAGGATCACATGTTCAAGGCCAGCCTCAGCAACTTAGTGAGGTCCCCTGCAACCTAGCGAGACCCTGTTTCAAAATAATAAAATAAAATAAGAAAGAAAGGGCTGTGGGTGTAGCTCAGTGGTAGAGTGCCCCTGGGTTCAATCCCCAGCACCACAAAAAAAAAAGAACAGAAAATGACATTTTATCTGCCCTTGTGGGGTGCAGTATAGCTGCCTGAGATAGACAGATGAGCTGACAATGAAGAGCAGGAATGAAGCACATGCCAGCTATAGATGCAGCCAGGCAGGTAGAGGATTCCCACAGCTGCTGGTGTGGTGGACAAATCTCATGACTGTTCCCAGCTCAGGCACACAAGACGAGCTTACAGCTCCCTCTGCAGGGTATTCATGTACCAACCAACAGACTAGCTGGCATGGGCTGGCTGATAAATATTCTAGTACTTTAGAGTGAGTCCCATCCGGCCTTCAGGGACAGCAGAAGCCCAGACTCCATGCCCCCAAGTTTTCCCTGAGGTTCACAGGGATATTTTGGGGGCCTGTTCCCAACAGTCCTGCCAATTATTTCCTTCTTTTCTTATAGAACCAAACAGTTGAAAACAGTCGTTACTGTTTTAAGCTGTCAAGTTCCATGTGTCCCTTTCCCAGGTAACAGGTGACATTGAAGCAAGGGAGGAAGTCATCCTGGAGGCACACTTCCTGTTAAAAATTCACTTCAGCCAGTCACAGTGGCTCACTTCTGTAATCTCAGGTCCTCAGGAGGCCGAGGCAGAAGAATTGGAAGTGTGAGGCTAACCTGGGCAACTTAGCAAGATCCTGTCTCAAAAACATAAAATAAAAAAAGTCTGGGATATATCTCAGGGGTAGAGTGTCCCTGGGTCCAATCCCTGTACCACAATAGATAAGTATTTTTAAAATATTTATTTTTGGCTGGATGTGGTAACACATGCCTATAATCCCAGTACTTGGGAGGCTGAGAGAGGAATATTGCAGGTTTGAAGCCAGCCCCGGCAACTTAGCGAGGCTCTCAGTAACCTAGGGAGACCATCGCTGCTTCCAAATAAAAAATAAAAGTAGGGCTGAGGGTGTAGTTCAGAGGCAGAATGCCCCTGGGTTCAATCCCCACTATTACACACACACAAAAATTTTATTTTAAATAACATTTAAAATTTTGTTTTTATTTTAAAATATTTCATTTTAAATAAAAATTAATGCTAAATTTGTTCATATTAAATTTATTTTTATTTTAAAATAAATATTTTAAAAATTCATTTTAAAAGCCGAATGTGGTAGCACACACCTGTAATTCCAGTACTTGGGAGGCTGACACAGGAGGATTGAAGGTTCAAGAACAGTCTCAGCAAGCAGTGAGACTCATCAACCTATGGAGATCTTGTTTCAAAATAAAAATAAAATAGGGCCGGGGGGTTGGCTTGGATGTAGAAATCCCCTGGATTCAATCCACAGTACTGCAAAAAAATCACTTTAATTTAGAAATTTACTGACTTGCTATCATGTTTCTATTACAGATCAGAGCTAAATTCATCCCTCAAATTTTTGAATGAGGAAGTGCAGTGGCTGGACTCTAAGGTTGCCCCCTGGTGGCTGTGCCCTGCACACTCCATCTCTTATAAACTGGAGGGGCCTCTCAGTGTGACAGGATAGCACAGTCTGGATTCTGTTACCTTATACAGCAAATATAATTGAGATTCCTAATTGATTGACTTGGAATTGATCACAAGGGAGGTAGATTATCAGGTCCTGACCTAACTGATGAGCCCTTTCCAAGGGACTGGCGTCCTCTGGAGGTCAGAGATGATCTGATGCCACAGAGGGGCTTTATGGCTAGGCCTCTTGAGCAAGAAATAGGTTCTGCCCAAGGCCCAAATGAGCTTGGAAGGGGCCCTGGCTCAGCTGAGCTCCAGGTGACACCACAGCACCTCGACGTATGAGCCTGAGCAGCTGGCCCAGTCTAGCAGCGCTCGGACTCCTGACACACAGAGGCTATGGGAGGTGCACCCACTGAGTTCCCAGAGATGCTATTCTGAACCAGCAATGGATAGGGTGAGGGGTTAATGTGTGCAGAATCCAGTATCTGCCTGCACAAGAGGCCAGGAGAGCCCGCTGTGTCTTTGCCCTTTCCTGTTATCGTGAGGAAAGCCTTGAAGTCACCCACACCAGTGAGCCCACCTGCCAAAGAACTGCGATGCTCCTCCGTCCCCACAGTGCCTGGCGATGCCTGAGGAAGCCCTTTGGCATGGGCAGGACCTGTGTGGTGAGGAATGAAGACTGCCACGTGTGGCCACATCAGCCCCAGGGTTCTGATGTCCCGCAGCTGCTGTCTTCCCATGACTAAGAGTGAATTAGAGGAAGATCCCGCCTCTAGAGGGAGGTTGTCCTGAGCCCAGGTGGGTCCTGAGTGGAAGCAGCCAGTCACATCCTCTGAGGCAGCACAGCTGGCCAGCAGGGGACACGGGCCAGGGAGTGAGTTGCTCGTGTGAAGATGCCAACACCAGGGCCAGACACAGCCTGGGAGGTGGAACTGTTCTGCCAGCAGGTCCTGATCAGGGGGCCTTGAAGTGGTGCCTGATTGCGGCTCTTGCCCTCCCTGTCCTCTCTCCTCCCCCAGGTTGGGGGAAATAGGGGGCACAGGAAGGTGGAGCAGAGTCTAGCTACGACCACCCGGCTAATGAACACCAGGCCAGAGTGGGGAGCCACTTTCTTCCTTCCTTCTGTACTGGGGATTGAACCCAGGGGCATTCTACCTCCAAGCTACACCTCCAGCCCTTTTTATTTTGAAACAGGATCTCGCTAAGTTGCCGAGGCTGGCCTTAAACCTGAAATCCTCCTATCCCAGCCTCCTAAGTACTAGGGTTACAGGCTGGGCATGGGGCATTTTCTTCCTATCAGAGTTTCTAGGAAAGCAGCCCATCAGAAATGAGGAGCATGTTCACTGACCACCTGTCTTGGGCACTGCCACCTGGCCACAGCCCATACCTCCTGCCTCATCAGTGACTCCATGGCCCTGCAGAAGAGGGCAGCCTCCCCACCTGCACCCATGGGGAAGTCAGTCTCATGGCTTCCACCAGCCCTGGCTCACTTTGTTGCGGGCCAGGGAGGCAGGTGGACATTAGCGCTATGACTGTGGACTGTCCTCAGTGCCTGGGCCTCTAAGGCTGCTGTCCCTGCCTAGTTGGGGCCACTGCCTGTGGGACATTTTTGGACAGGACAGATTGAGGAGCCTCTGTAGAGGCTCAGGGTTCTCTGAAGCTCTCCTAGCTACGAGGGAGGGCCTCAAGGTTGTGGGTGGCACCATCAGAGGCCCCCTCATTTCTCAAAGGGAAAGACTGAAGCACACAGGAGCCTGTCCCATGTCACCAGCATCATGAGACAATTGTACCACATACTGTTAGCACTATAAGGCCATGAGCCAGGCACGGTGGCACATGCCTATAATCCCAGTACTTGGAGGTTGAGACAAGGGTTGTAGGTCCGAGGCCAGCTTCAGCAACTTTGGGAGACCCTCAGCAACTTGGTGAGACCCTGTTTCAAAATAAAAGATAGAAAGGAGTGGGGGTATAGTTTGGAGGTAGAAAGCCCCTGGGTTCAATCCCCACTACCCTCCTCCCACCCAAACACACACAAAATAGAAGCCAGATCATTCCCAGAGGTTGGGTGGGACTCCGTGTAGGACAAATACACCAGGGGCATCCTTCCTGAAGGCCTATATTGCTGGCTTCTGTGAATCCCCTATCCTGGGAAGTGACAGGGTGGGGAGGACTTGGGTGCTCTTTGTGGTCCTGTCCCTCTTCACCCTTCCAGCCTCCCAAGTACTGAAACTACAGGCACACACCACCACACCCAGCAATAAATAAAGAAGAAAAACAATAATAAAAACCAGCAGCAACAAAAAAGATACAATACTTCTGGATACATTTAACAAAATATGTGCAGATCTATATTCTGAGCACTGCAAAACTGCCTGAGAGAAATGAGAAAACCTGATAAGAGAGATCTTACTAGGGTCATAAATTAAAACACTTGCTATGGTCTGCACATGTCCACCAAGATGCATATATCCACCTCCTTGCCAAGGTGATGGTATTGAGTGGCGTTGGTAGAGGGTGACTAAATGATGAAGGTAGAACCTTCAAGGGTGGGATTAGTGTCCTGATTAAAGGGCTGGAAAGAGCAGCTTTATTTTCTTCTGCTCTTCTACCATGTGAGGCCATAGCATTTGTCATCTTTTGCTCTTCTGTCCCTTCCTCTTCAGAGGACACAGCATTCAAGGCTGTGAATCTTAGAAGCAATGAGGGCAGCTCTCATCAGACACCAGACCTGCCAGTGCCTAGATTTTGGACTATGAGCTTCCACTGCTACAAGAAATAAAATTCTGTTCTTTATAAATTACCCAGCCTCCGGCATTCTGTTACAGCAACATTAAAATATTAAGACAAGATTCAATACTGCCAAGTTGCCAATTTGTTCCAAGTTGATCTATAGTCTCAATACATTGCCAATAAAGATCTCAACAGGCTTTATGTGGAACTTTTTATTTTTTGCGGTACTGGGGATTGAATCCAGGGGTATTCTACCTCTGAGCTACACCTCCAGCCATATTTTTTATTTTTCATTTTGAAACAGGGTCTCACTAAATTGTGGATGACCTCACTATATAGTTGAGGCTGGTCATGAACCTGGGATCATCCTGTCTCAGCCTCCTAAGTACTAAAATTACAAGTGTGCACCCCATGCCCAGCTTTTATGTGGAAACTGACAAATTGATTCCAATATTTATAATAAAAAGAAAATTTGTGGAAGTATTACCTGACTTTAAAAAGTTGGATTAAAATTACTATATAGACAGTGTACTATTGGCATAGGGACAGACATACAAATCAATGGAACAGAATAAAGAATATATACACATATATATGTATGTGTGATGAAAGGATACTCTTTCAATAAATCATTCTGCAACAGATGGCTATCCATATAGGATAAGGTGAACCTCAAATCTTACCTCACGCCATATGCAAAAATAACTCTAAATGGATGGTAGTTCTAAATGTAAGAGCTAAATTTATAAAACTTCTAGGACAGGTATTACATTTTTTTTTCTGTGAAGGATAACATAGTAAACATTTTATACTTTGCAGGCCAAAGGGTCTTTGTTGCAACTATTCAACTCTGCCCACTATAGCACTAAAGCAGCCATAAATGAGTGTAGCTGTGTTTCAATAAAACTTTATTAACAAAGATGTAGAGTTCCAATACATTTTTTAAACCAAATCATGGGCTATAACTTGCAGTTGTTCTGGAAGAAAGCAAAGGAAAAATATTTTTTATTTTGGACAAAGATTTCTTAGGATCAACACAGTGTAGGTCATAAAAGAAAATATTGGTAAATAAATCTTCATCAAAATAAAACATTTGCTTATCTGAAGAAAATTTAAAAGTAAATCACAGGTAGGAAGAAAATATATGAAATACTCTCATTCCTTGGTATTTTCAGAGAATTGGATCCAGGACCAAATCCTACCACTGTAGATACCCAAATCCAGATAGTTAAGCCCCTCATATAAACTGGCATAGTATTTGCATAAAACATACACACATCCTCCAGTATACTTTGAGTCATCTCTAGGTTAATTATGATACCTAATACAATGTAAGTGCTGTGAAAACAGTTGTTATACTGTAATGTCAAGAAGAAAGAGGAGCCGGGCGTGGTGGTGCACGCTTGTAATCCCAGCATTCAGGAGGCTGAGACTGGAGGATCCGGGTTTACGGCCAGCCTCAGCTACCTAGTGAGGCACTCCGCAACTTAGTGAGACTTGGTTTCAAAATAAAGAATAAAAAAATAGGGCTGGAGGTATAGCTCGGAGGTAGAATGCCCCTGAGTTCAACCCCCAGTACTGCAAAAAAAAAAAAAAAAAAAAGAAGAAGAAGAAGAAGAAGAAGAAAGAGGATATGTTTGCTCAACATAAATGCAGTTTTTTCTTTTTTGTGGTACTGGGGATGGAACACAGGTGCATTTTACCTCTCAGCTACACCCCCAGCCATATTTTATTCTTTTTTATTTTGAAACGGGTCTCACAAAGTTGTTAAGGGCCTAAGTTGCTGAAGCTGGCTGCGAACCTGTGATCCTCCTGTCTCAGCTTCCCAAGTACTGGGATTACAAAGCGTGCACTACCACACCTGGCTCTGAATATTTTTGATCCACTGTTAGTGGAACCTGTAGATGGGGAACCCATGTATACAGAGGGCTTGTACTCATAACAGTGAAACAATGCCATAAAAAAGATTTAAGCAGAGCTGGGCATGGTGGTGCATATCTGTAATCACAGTATTTGGGAGGCAGAGAGAGGAGGATCATGGGTTCAAGTTCAGTCTCAGCAACTTAGCCAAGCCTTGAGAACTTAGCAAGACCCTATTTCAAAACAAAACAAAACAAAAAATAGGGCTGGGGATGTAACTCAGAGGTAGAATGCCCCTGGGTTCATTTCCCCATACAGTAAATAAATAAATACTTAAGCAGATATTGACAAAAGAAAATATCCAACTGTAAAGTAAGTACATGGAAAAACACTTAACATTAGAGAAATTCAATTTAAAGTGACAATCAGAAACCACTGTATTATTACTAAATTATGGCTAGATACCGGCAATACCTACTTTAGGAGAGAATGTGGAGAGGCAGGAACGCTCGTGCATTGCTGGTGGGAGTATAAAGTAGTACAACCACTTTGGGGGAAAAATTATTTTGGCAACTTCTTATAAAGACCAATATACATTTGCTATATGACACACCAATTCCACTTCTAGATAATTACAGAAGAGAATGAAGACATGAATAAACGTAGTCAGGCATATTAATAATAGCCCTGTATCAGTTTAAGTGCAACCAGGAGACAGAAAACACACAGCAACTTGAATAGAGAAGTTAAACATAAAGATTTAATGAGGTTAAAAGAACTCTAAAGTATACCCTAAGGCTGAAGAAGACTGCTTAAGGAAAGATTAGACTTGGAAGACTCTTCCAAGTCTGGGATTTGACCTTTATTGAAGAAGGGGTAATTACAGTCTGCCAGATGGGGCAGAATTTTGACTGTTGTCTGGGACAGAGCTGGCCCATGGTTCCTTCTAGGCACAGATGAGCTGAAGCCAGCAGTAGATATGCAGGAGGGTCAGGGCACCTTGGGAGCACAATGACAAGAGATGCCAATGTCCATCACCAGGCTTAGCCAGGGCTGTGAGGGTGCCAAAGGACCAAACATTCTGAGCCCCTTTTTCCTGCAATGTCCTCTCAGCATCCTCCATTCACAAAAGCTAATTAACACCTTGTTCACAAATGCCTAAAGAGTTCAGGCATAGACTTGTCTTGTTGGTGTACAGTTGTTCAAATATGTGTAGAGGGTGGATACAAAAGCTGAATGGCCAAAGAGGTGGATGGTGACAATTACTAATTTTTTCTCAGCTAAAATTCACCAATATCTGCAATGCAAGAATGGCCTGAACTCTTTAGGCATTTGTGATCAAGGTGTTAATTAGCTTTTTCCAGTCCAAGAAGCTGGAAGCCTCAGAACAAGAGGAACCAACTATGCAGCCCCAGTTCCAGGCTGGAACTCCCTGGAGAGTTGCTGGTGCGAGTCAAAGGCCAAAGAAGCTGGAGTCTGATATTCATAGGTGATGGCAGAGCAGAAAATGCACCTGCTTTAGAGGGTTGTGAACTCCCACCTCCTTCCCCCTTTTTCCTTCCTTCTGGGCTCCTAACCTATTGAATGTTGCTTGTTGGGGGTCTCAGCCCAGTGAGCCCCAGAGAGGCCTGGCCTAAGATGGTGCCTGGCAAGGTGCCAGAGGCAGCTGACTGCTGGATGACTGACAGGTGATAACCTTCCTGGAGGAGGGCTGTACCACGTCGGCGCGCATGCACCAGTAACGTCAGAGCTCATGGACAGATAGTGCATGCATAAGAGAAATAGAGTAGGGCATGCAGTAACCTCGTGATCACGTCTATGATTGGCCCCAGGTTGCTCCCCCTCTGGCCCCACCTCCTACTGCATGACTTGATAGCAGAGCCCTCCAGCGGGAAGAGGGACAGCATAGGAAAGTGAGAGAGAGAGTGTGTCTGTGTGAGAGTGTGTACGAGAGAGTGAGTGTGAGAGAGCCGGGGGGGAAAGGAAACAATAAAGAAGCTTGAACCAGCAACCATTATTGTCGCCTCTCTCTCACTGGGCCCCCGCGGGCAGGGGTCGAGCGTGGGAGGCGATAGTTGCTACCCATGTTCAGGGCTATCTTCTCCACTCAGTCTGCAGGCCCACATGCCAATCTTTTCAGGAAATATCTTCACATACACAACCATAAGTTTGGTTTGCCAATTTTCTAAGTATCTTCAAATCCAGTCAAGCTGACAACTAAGATTTACCATAACAATAATATCTGACTTAAAGCATAAAACACACCCACAGAACAGCACCCCCTCCTTTTAGGGCACTGTTTCCAAACCAGGACCATAAGTGAGCCTTCAATAAGCCATTCCACCAGAAGAACTGCTCTGGGTGATGGGCTATGTGGTAATACCAGTTACTCCTCTAGGCATGAGCTCACTGTTGCATTTTCTTTGCTGTGAAGTCAGTCTGTGGATCAGACACAATGTTGTGAGGGACGTCATAATTGGAATAAAGTATTCTGAGTTTATGGATGGTGTACTTGCGCTACAGGTAAGGAAAGATCTATGACCAGACTGCGTCTATTCCAGTGAGCACAAATTTCTGCCCGTTAGAAAATATCTGATTTAATCAATCTGCCCATAAGTCTTATCAGTCCTTGGTGTTTCTTCTGTTGGAGCATAAGGTGCTCAACAGTAGCAGGAGCCAGATCTGCCTGGAGAAGGGCAATTATTGAGCCCATGCATAGCCTCCACGGTGACAATGTTGCTTGCTATGCAAAGCTCAGAGGTGGCCTGGGAAGAAGCCATTCTGTCCCCTTGGTTAAGAGCCTTCTCTGCAGTAAATGCCCTCAGGTGGTCACTCATCTGGCACAAATAGATTTTGACATTCTGCACCTACTCAGAGAAGTTCATCCAACATGCCTTCTCCCTCAACTTGGTTATTACCAACTTTCCAATCCTGTTCCTTCTAAGTCCTTGACCACCCAGACAAACCACTGTCAACTGACGAGCGATTTAGGTTTGCACTTCTGGGAGGATTCATGCACCAATTCATCCATTCTCTCTCATCATCAGATTTATTTATCAAAGTTGTACTCACCATCCTTCAGGGTCCCCTCTGAGTGGAGTTTAGTGCTGCAACTATTCATTTTGAGCAGTAAACCAGGCTCAAACTCTTTTTCCCAGTTAACTGTTTATAAGGAACATTATGGGATATCAAAGACACGTGCTGAGGGAGAGGAGAGAATGCAACAGCAGTTGATGTTGAAGGAGTCTGACTTATCTGTCATGTACTTGTATTTATGTCATGTACTTATGTCATGTACTTATCTGCCATGTACTTGTATTTTCCAATGCTGGGGATTGAACCCAGGGTCTTGCACATATGAAGCAAGTGCTCTACCACTGAGCTACATCCCTTTTTTTATTTTTAATTTTGAGACAGGGTCTCACTAAGTTCCCCAGGCTGACCTCAAATTTGTGATCCTCCTGCCTCAGCTTCCTGAGCAGCTGGGATTACAGGCATGCACCACTGTGCCCAGCTGAGCTTGGTTTCTTCAATACCATTTCTGCGTGATGACAGATTGCTGTCATGTACACTAGACCTTATGATTAGGTAAGCCAGACAACACCATTTTCATGATAAAAATCTTGGGCCCCATGGTCACCTTACTTCCCATGGTTAGGCATTCAGCTTCTGTGGAGGCCCAGTAGCAAGTCAGAAGCTGCTTCTCCAAAAGAGAATAATTATATGCAGAAGAGGACAGAGATGTACTCCCAAATCCTAGGGGTCTGCACTGTGACTGTCCTACTGCTGCTTGCCAGAGGCTGTACTCAGCAACTCCATCTGGCACAGACTTCCAACTATCACTGGCTCTGCAGGACCACAGGGCTGAGAGGTAGATGTGAGTTCCTCCCAGTCTTCACCCCCATGGGTTTCCATGTTGCTGACTCAATCAGAACACTAATATCTCTTCAGATTCATTTTCTGTTCTGATTACACATTCCCAAGCCCCAACCCCAGGACAAGGTTCTGCTCTCACTGCACTTACCCAACCTCTTTCATCTGACTATGTCAAAGTACCCTTCCCACATTAATTAGGTAATGAATTAACCAACAAAGTTGCTGGTTAATTGACTTTCATTTTTAGAAACATCAGGAGAAATAACACTTTTCAGTGTTACAGAGGAAGCTTCCTGCTAGGCCAGATCAAACCGAAAGGGGAGGGCTGTGGAAGGGGAAAATGCTGTTTCTGTCTCTGTACTCTCTGCTTGTTGTCAGCAGGTAGAGGGGAAGGAGCACAGTATAAGAAGTCAGAAAACCAAAGTTATCGTCTCTATTGAACCCAAGGGCACTCTATCTCAGCCTCAGCCCTTTTTTCTTTTGAAATAGGGTCTAAGTTGCTGAGGCTGGCTTCAAACCTGCAATCCTCCTGTCTCAGCCTCCCAAGTACTGGGATTACAAGCATGCACCACTATGCCTGGATATAGCAGTTCTTAAACACTGTAATTAGCTATCTGCAGTTGGTTTCTGTCTCTAGTTAGCAGATTTTAACTGTACTAAACTCACGTTCCAGTAAATATGGTGACACAAATGCAATTAAAACCTTTTGTATTATAGCCCATGTTCTAGGATAAAGTGTATGGCCTTTGCAGCCAGGACTGTTGGTAACCATCTTTGAATTCAAATTTGTTTCACATTTCTTGTTACTTCTCTCAGTTCTTGTAATGTTAGATTCTCCTGTTTATACTTGAAAAAGGGCCAAAAGCCCAATGGGGTATGTGCATTTTAAAATCACCAATTGAAGTCAGAATGAAGATGCTCCAAGTACTGACAATAGGCCAGGCTTCATCATGTTTTTCTACTGTGATAAATTTGGAAATGGGCTGAATTCCCCTCATCCTAAGTTTCATTTGTACAGAAGTTTTGCCACAAGTGTGGAAATAGCAGTTTTGTTTTGATTAAATTCAGCTCCATGTTTTTCTACTGTGATAAATTTGGAAATGGGCTGAATTACCCTCATCCTAAGTTTCATTTGTACAGAAGTTTTGTCACAAGTGTGGAAATAGCAGTTTTGTTTTGATTAAATTCAGCTCATGGTCTTAGATCTGTTGATTTGTTTCATTATATTTACTAAAGTCGAATAAGCTGTGTCATTTTTGGAGTTAATCAAGTTGGCCTATAAAGCATCACCTTTTGTTTCCTAGGAACTATAGTACAGAGTCAAAGAGTTTATAAAACTGATTCCTTTTTCTTTCTCCTTCACTCCCTTACTTCCTTCCAGCTAAAATCAGACACATTCTGCCTCTGAGCTACAATCCCCATCCCTATTTTAGATTTTGAAACAGGCCCTCACTAAATTGCTGGGGCTGGCCTTGAGCCTGCAATCCTCCTGTCTCAGCTTGCCAAGTACTGGGATTACACGTACATGCCACCATGCCCAGCCTGTTTTCTTTTTTTTAAGAAATTTGTCCAGCCAGGTGTGGTGGCGCATGCTTGTAATCCCAGTACTTGGAAGGCTGAGACAGGAGGATCATAGGTTCTCGGCCAGCCCCCGTTACTTCATGAGGCCCTCCACAACTTAGTGAGAACTTGTTTCAAAATAAAGACCTAAAAAATAGGGCTGGTGGTATAGCTCAGAGGTAGTGAAAGGCCTGACTTTCTTCCTCAGGCTATGGAAACGGCGCAACCCCAATCAGTCACGAAGCCGGCTTCTTGATGCAAAGGCAGGAGGTACTTTTATTCCAGTACTGGGACCCAAAATCCTCTCTCATGTAGGAGCAGAAGAAAATGGGCCCCGGACAAGGGGAGGGGAGGGGTTTTATAGGCAGAAACTGCAGACAGTGCTTCTCACAGTAAAGTAACTAATTTCA
>PVLC010042339.1:0-12998 GCA_004027655.1 Graphiurus murinus
TGTGTGTGTGTGTGTGTGTGTGTGTGTGGTACTGGGGATGGAACCCCTAGGCCTTCTACCTGTGGGCAACACCCCCAGACCTATTTTATTTAATGTTTTAATTTGGAAACGGGGTCTCACGGAGTTGCTGAGAGCCTTGCTAAGTTGCTGGGGCTGGCTTGGAACCTGTGATCCTCTTGTTTCAGCTTCCCAAGTACTGTGCCACCATGCCCAGCTAAAGGTTGTCATGTCTTTGGAGAATAGACTGCTTTATGTAATCTCTGTATCCCTTGTAATTTTCCTTGATTTAAAGTCTAGTTTGAGCCTCTTGTGGTGTAGCACTCTTGTAGTCCTAGGCTGAGACAGAAGAATCGTAGGTTCATGACCAGCCTCAGCAATATAGCCAGGCCCTCTGCAACTACTTATGAGACACTGTTTAAAAAAAAAAAGAAAAAGCCGGGCGTGGTGGCGCACGTTTGTAATCCCAGCATTCGGGAGGCTGAGACCAGAGGATCAGGGTTCGCAGCCAGCCTCAGCTACCTAGTGAGGCACTCTGCAACTTGGTGAGACTCGGTTTCAAAATAAAGAATAAAAAATAGGGCTGGGGGTGTAGCTCGGAGGTAGAATGCCCCTGAGTTCAATCCCCAGTACCGAAAAAAAAAAAAAAAAAGAAAAGAAAAGGCTGCGGCCAGGAGTCAGCATGCCCTTGGATTCAATCTCTAGTAACAAACACACACTCAGCCTGATTTGTCAGAAACTTATGTAGCCACTCCAACTTTCGTTTTAGTATTAGATCTCTCTCTATTTTTATATTCAGCTTTATTTATTTATTTGCTGTACTGGGGATTGAACCCAGGGGCATTCTACCTTCCAACTACACCCCCAGTCCTACTTTTTATTCTTTATTTTGAAATGGTCTCACTAAGTTGTGGAGGGCCTCACTAAATAGCTGAGGCTGGCTGCAAACCCAGATCCTTTGGTCTCAGCCTCCCAAGTACTGGGATTACAAGCATGTGCCACCACACCGGGCTTACTTTATTTAATTTTTAAAATATGCTGGGTGTGGTGGTGCATGTTTGTAATCCCAGTACTTGGGAGGCTAAGACAGGAGGATTGCAAGTTTGTGGCCAGCCTTAGCTTCTTAGTGAGGCCCTTTGCAACTTAGTGAGACCCTGTTTCAAAATAAAGAATTAAAAACAAAAATTAGGGCTGGAGGTGTAGTTCAGAGGTAGAATGTCCGTGGGTTTAATTCCCAGTACCTCAAAAAAAAAAAAAAAAAAAAAAATTAAAATACTTGCTTTTGGTTCTGAGATTTCTGGTCTTATGTATGCTATGCAAACACTCAACCACTGACCTATACCCCCATCCTCCATTCATTTTATTTAATTTTTTGTGGTACTAGGAATTGAACCCAGGGACATTCTATCTTCAAGGTATACCCTGAGTCCTTTTATTTTTGTTTATTTATTTTTTGTGGTTCTAGGGATGGAACTTAGTGGCATTCTACCTCCAAGCCACACACACACCCCCGCCCTATTTTATTTTGATTTTGAAACAGGTTGCTGAGAGGCTCACTACTTGCTGAAGCTGTCCTTGAACTTGAGATCCTCCTGTCTCAGCCTCCCAAGTACTGGGATTACAGGCATGCCCCACTACTCTTGGCTCAGCAGTAGTTTTGTAAAGATTGTCCTTTTCTTGTTGAATATTTGTACCTGTGTTAAAAACCATCTTACCATATAAGCAAGAGTATCTTTCTGGACTTTCCCATTGGTCCATATCTCTGTCTTTAAACTACTACACTATTTTGACTATTGCATCTTTGAATAAGTATTTATTTGAGAGTTTTTGCACCAATATGCACACAGCACTTTTCTTTCTTGTAGAGTCTTTGCCTTAGTTATCAGGGTAATTTTGGCCTCATGGAAGTGTTTTTGGTTTTTTTTTGCGGTACTGAGGATTGAACTCAGGGGCATTCTACCTTCGAGCTACACCCCCAGCCCTATTTTTTATTCTTTATTTTGAAACCGGGTCTCACTAAGTTGTGGAGTGCCTCACTAGGTAGCTGAGGCTGGCCGCGAACCTGGATCCTCCGGTCTCAGCCTCCCAAATGCTGGGATTAGAAGCGTGTGCCACCACGCCCGGCAGAAGTGTTCTTTCATTTTCAGTATTTTGAAATAGTCTGCAGAAGATTGGTGTTAATTTATCTTTAAGTGGTAAAAGAAAAACTGATAGACTCTAGCAGTGAAACTATTTGGTACTGGGATTTTGTTAGCGTGAGTGTCTTTATGTTATAAAAAATATCGGACACTGCATGCTTTATAAATCACAGCTCTAAAGGCTGGGAAGTCCAAGATGCAGAGCCAGCAGGTCAGGTATCTGTTGAAAGCGTGCTCTCTGCTCCCAGGCGGTGGCCCCTCGGTGCTCTGTCTTCACACGGAGCAGGGTGGAAGGGCAAAGGGCTTACCTGGCTCTGCAGCCTTTTCATCAGGGACAAAAGCCATCCGTGAGGTCACAGCACTCCTCACCGAATCACTTCCTACATTTGAACGATAGCCGTGGGTTTTTGATTTACAGCATCAGTTTTTCCTAGGTAGGCTCAGCTCTTTCTCGGTGTTTCTAGAAGTCTGTCCACTTTGTCAGTGTAATCCAGTTTGTTCTTGCACCCCAAGAGGCTTGGTAGGTAAGGGGTGGCACGTGTATTTCTCTCATTTGTGTGCTGCTGTTACACAGGTGCCCTGTTGATGTGGCTGGGTGGCACGGAGGGGGGCCAAGCCTTGCACTGCTCTATCCTTTGCCTTCATTTTTAGGAAGCCTGTGTCCCTGCGCCGTGCCTTTCTTAAGTACTTCTTAGTCTTCTGCCTCCTTAGGTGCTGCAGGGAAGGGGGGGGGGGTCGGAAGTAGGTATTTCCTTTTCCCCAGAATGTTTGGCCCTGGTCTAGTCTCTGTTTATTAGACTTTTTATTTTTTATTTTTTGTGGTGTTGGGGGATTGAATGCAGGTACCTTCTAGCTCTGAGCTACATCCCCAGTCTTTTTTGTTTTTGAAACAGGGTCTTGCTAGGTCACTGAGAATCTCGCTACTTGCTGAGGCTGGCCTCAAACCTGCAATCCTCCTGACTTAGCCTCCCAAATACTGGGAGGACAAGCATGCTCCACCATGCATGGCTGAGCTGTGCAGACTTCTGGGGGACATTATTATTATTATTGTTATTTTATTTATTTATTTTTGAGGTACTAGGGATTGAACCCAAGGGCATTCTACCTCTGAGCCACACCCCCAGCCCTATTTTTTATTCTTTATTTTGAAACCGGGTCTCATTAAGTTGTGGAGGGCCTCACTAGATAGCTGAGGCTAGTCAAGAACCTGGATCCTCTGGTCTCAGCCTCCTGAATGCTGGGATTACAAGCAATGTGCTACTACGCCCGGCTGGGGGACATTATTAAACAATACAGTACAACAATAGTATAGTAAACAATTCAGTAGAACAACTATTCGTATAGCACTTACATTGTGTTAGGTGTAATTCTAGAGATGATTTAAAGTCTGTAGGAGAATGCGCATAGGTTTTATGCAAACCCTGAGCCATTTTATTTTTATTTTTTGCAGTACTGGGGCACTCTACCTCCGAGCTATACCCTCAGCCCTATTTTTTATTCTTTATTTTGAAACTGAGTCTCACTAAGTTGCGGAGGGCCTCACTAGGTAGCTGAGGCTGCCGTGAACCCGTATCCTCCGGTCTCAGCCTCCCGAATGCTGGGATTACAAGAGTGCGCCACCACGCCCGGCTCTACACTGAGCCATTTTAGATGCGGGACTTGAGTATGTGCACGTTTTAGTATCTGTGAGAGTCTTGGAAATGATTGTCTTAAATACTGAGGGATGACTGTGGCTTCTTCCTTTTTCTTGTTTATTGAACCCATGGGCATTCTACCTCTGAGCAACACCCCCAGCCCTATTTTTTATTCTTTATTTTAAAGTTGTGGAGGGCCTCGTTAAGTAACTGAGGCCAGCTGTGAATCTGTGATTCTCCTATCTCAGCCTCCTAAGTATTGGGATTACAAGTGTGTGCCACCACACCTGGCTTTTATTTTTTATTTTGAAAACAAGGTCTCACTAAGTTGCAGAGGACCTTGAACCTGATTCTTCTGTCTCAGCATCCCAAGTATTGGGATTATAAGTGTGTGCCACCACACCCAGCTTTACTTTTTTTTTTTTTTAAACAATCTCAGTAAATTGCCACTTGCAGTCCTCCTGTTTCAGCCTCCCAAGTACTGGGATTATAGACATGTGCCACCACACCCAGCTCTTTAAAATTTTGAAACAGGACTTCACTAAATTGTGGAAGTACTCACTAAAGTTGCTGAGGCTGACCTTGAACCTGTGGTCCTCCTAAAGTCCCAAGTATTGGGATTATAGGCTTGCACTATTTGGAATCTTCTTGCCCCACTCTTTATAGTAGCTGAAATTACAGGTGTGTGCCACTGCTCCTAGCCTGACTTTAGTTTTTGATGTTTACTGATGTCCCCCCCCCCCTTTTGTGTGGTGCTGAGGATTGAACCCTGGCCTTGTGTGCTGAGCAAGTGCTTTACCACTAAGCAGCACAGCCAGCTCTGGTGACCACTTACTGACTGGAGATTGAATCCAGGGGCATTCTATTTCCAAGCTACACCCTCAGCCCTATTTTATTCTTTATTTTGAAACAGGTTCTCACTGAGTTATAGAGAGCCTCACTAAGTAGCTGAAGCTGGCCGCGATCCTCCTGTCTCAGACTCCCAAGTACTGGGATTATAGGCATGTGTCACCACTCTTGGCTTCACCGAGTTCTAAGAATATGGTCCAGCTGGGCATGGTGGTGCACGCCTGTAATCCCAGTATTTGGGAGGCTGAGACAGGATGACAGGTTCAAAGACACCCCCAGCAAGCTAGCGAGACCCTGTCTCAAAATAAAAAATAAAAAGGGCTGGGGATGTAGCTCAAAAGTAGAATGCCCAGGACCCCCCTCACTGAAGGGAGAAAAAAAGGAAAAGGAAAAAAAATTTGGTCTTGGGGAAACCAGGTACCAGTTTCCAGTGTTTCTCAGTCTTATCACATAGAATGGGCTCAACTTCCCCTGTAACAAATTGGGACATGAGTAAATATTTTTAGGCAGGAAATGCTTTAGAGCCTCGTGAACCTGATTGGTTTTGGCGGGGACACTCATCATGGAGGCACCTTCTGTGAAGTGTGTAACAACATTCCCAAATCTGCAGGAAAAGAGAAGTCCAGTAAATACTAAGGACTGTTACAACAGGCTGAGTGAGCTGCTCTTTATCACTTAGGGTGGTGGGATTCCTTCCAATATCTGATTTCCCTGATCCAGCAAAGGTCAAATGTGAGCAGCCATTTCTAAGGGAGAGTTTCTCAGTACTGTAATATTAACTCTTTGCCTATCAAGTAATAGAGTTATGTTATGGTCGGTGCTAGACAACTCTACAAGAGAAATTAGAAGTTACCAGCAGCACATCTTACTCTGGGATTCCCCTTAAGAGGGGTGTTCCTACTCTGCTGTTGCTCTGTGAATAATTCATTTCCATCTCCTCAGTTGCTATGTGGGAAACAGTCTGGTGACTCGTTTATTCTCATGGAATAAATGGAGGCCAGAAACTTGTGAATTTCTCATGAACCAGGCAGATTCCTGATGCTGTCCGTTTCGTCCTTCTTCCTCTACGTATTACGTGAATGTTTTAGGACCCAGTGACTTTTGAGGATGTGGCTGTGATCTTCACCCAGGAGGAGTGGGCTTTGCTGGATCCTTCCCAGAAGACGCTGTATATAAATGTGATGCAGGAAACTGTCAGGAACCTGGCCTCTGTAGGTAAGACTGACAGCATTCCTTCACTTAGTCATGTAAAGAACAAGTGTTTCTTCATGAGTGGTGTTCAGTGATTTAGAGCATGGAAGGGGAAAGCTTTGGTGAATAAATCAGCAGCATCTTGGTGTACCATGAACCTAGAATCTAAGTTTTCTAAGTATTCTAGTAATTCACAAAGATTTCCTGGGTCTACATTTTAGGAGTAAGATGGGAAGACCAGCAGCACACTGAAGATCAACGCAGCACTCCTGAGAGAGACCTAAGGTACTTGCACTTGTTAAGGAAGCAATGCCCTGGAGATAATTACAGCATGTTGTGAACGTTTATTTTTATTTTACTTATTTACTTATTGCTGAGGCTGGTCTCAACCCTGTGATCCTTGTTTCAACCTCCCAAGTATTGGATTCAGGTGTGTGCCACTTGAGAGGCTGAGACAGGAGGCTTGCAGGTTTGAGGACAGCCTCAGCAATTTAGTGAGACTCTCAGCAACCTAGTGAGACCCTGTTTTAAAACAAAAAGTAAAGGGCTGGGAATGTAACTCAGAAGTAGAATGTCCTCAAGTTCAATCCCCAGTACCACCAAAACTGCTGTTGTTGAGATGGGGTCTCACTAGGTTTCCCCTTTTGGTTTTTGAACATGGGGGCTTAAGTGATCCTTCTGCCTGAGCTGCCAGTTTAGCTGGGACTACAGGTATGTACCACCACACCCAGTTCATGAAAATATAAAAAGAAAGACACAGAACAGATTAGCCCAGATTAAGTTTCTTTGTCTTTCAAAAATACTTGGGAGGCTGAGACAGGAAGATTATAGGTTTGAGGCCAGCATGCAATAACTTAGTGAGAACCTGTTTCAAAACAAAATAAGGCTGGCGGTGTAGCTCAGAGGTAAAATGCCCCTGGACTCAATCCCCAGTACCACACACACAAAGTTACATAGTTCATAGTTCACTTGGAAACCATATATCACGGTAGATAATAAATCTCATATATGAATATTACTGTTTAGTAGTAGCTATGATCAAGTCCTCTTACAGAGCATTTAAGTCAACTCATGTTTAAGCAATTGTCAAGGCATACAGCCCTCATTTCCCCTAATAATGTTAAAAATATAACTCTTCTTAATATAAAACTAAAACACTTAATAATAGGCCTTCTCACTTTTTACAGAAGTCACGTGATAGAGAGAGACTGTGAAAGTGAAGATAGTCAGAGTAAAGAAGCCTTCAGCCACACTGTACAGGTGACCAAGAAAATGAGTGGAGCAGAATCCTGTGCCAGCACCACGTGTAGAGAGGTCTTCAGGAATCATTCGTCCCTTGATGGGCACAGAGGTGCTTACCCTGGACACAAGGCATGTGAGTTTCAGGATGAAAAGATGACACCTCAGGATGCGCTGACACCTCAGGATGCACAGTGTGGAAAAGCCTATAGTTACCGCTGCTCTGTTCAGATTTCTGAAAACACTAACACTGGAGACAAAC
This sequence comes from Graphiurus murinus, assembly GCA_004027655.1. Classification (NCBI taxonomy): domain Eukaryota; kingdom Metazoa; phylum Chordata; class Mammalia; order Rodentia; family Gliridae; genus Graphiurus; species Graphiurus murinus. Next base: position 7,311 of record PVLC010042339.1, read on the forward strand.
CTTATGAATGTAAGGAATGTGGAAAATTCTGTGTTTCTCTAGCCGACTTCCAGAGACACATGATAACACACACTGGAGATCAAGTGTATAAATGTAAGGTGTGTGAGAAAACCTTTTATTCTTCCAGTTCATTTCAAATACACGAAAAAACTCACACTGGAGGGAAACCCTATCAGTGTAAACAATGTGGTAAAAGTCTAAGTACTTCAAAGTCCTTTAAAGTCCACGAGAGAATTCACACTGGAGAGAGACCCTATGAGTGTAAGGAATGTGGGAAAGCCTTCAGGTGTGCCACTGCTCTTCAGAGACATAAAAGGACTCACACTGGAGAAAAACCTTTTGAGTGTAAAAAATGTGGAAAAGCCTTTGGTCGTTCCAGTTCTCTTCGAGTCCACGAACGAACTCACACTCGAAAGAACATGCACTGTGAATGTAAGGAATGTGGGAAAGCCTTCCTTTCTCTGTCAACCTTTCAGAGGCACATGATACGGCACACTGGAGATGGACCTTACAAATGTAAGGAATGTGGGAAAGCCTTCATCAGTTCTGTTTCATTTCAGACACATGAAAGGTTGCACACTGGAGAGAAACCCTATGAATGTAAACAATGTGGTAAAACCTTAAGTAATCCCAGTTCCTTTCGAATACATTTAAGGACTCATACTGGAGAGAAACCTTATGAATGTAAAGAGTGTGGGAAGGCCTTCAATTGTCCCAGTTCTTTTCAAAGACATGAAAAAACTCATACCGGACAGAAACCATATGAGTGTAAGAAGTGTGGGAAAGCCTTCAGTCGTTCCTGTTACCTTCGAATGCACGAGCGGATTCACACCGGAGAGAAACCCTTTGAGTGTCAACAATGTGGCAGAGCATTTAGTAGTTCCAGTTCCTTTGTAATACATAGAAGAACTCACACTGGAGAGAAACCCTACGAATGTAAGCAGTGTGGGAAAGCCTTCAGTTGTCACAGTTCTTTTCAGAGACATCAAAGGGTTCACACGGGGGAAAAACCCTATGAATGCACAAAGTGTGGAAAAGCCTTTAGTCGGGCCAGTGTGTTTCAGATCCATGAAAGAACCCACACTGGAGAGAAACCCTACGAATGTCAAGAATGTGGTAAAGTCTTCAGTTGTTCCAGTTCCTATCGAATACATAAAAGAACTCACACTGGAGAGAAACCCTATGTGTGTCAAGAATGTGGGAAGGCCTTCAGTTGTTCCAGCACCTTTCAGAAACATGGAAGGACTCACACTGGCGAAAAACCCTACAAGTGCACAAGGTGTGATAAAGCCTTCACTCGTTCCAGTAACCTTCGAGCACATGAAAGGTCTCATATGGAAGGAAAACCTGCACAGATACAATAAGAACGGGAAAGGCGCTGCTGCTTACACTGAACTGTCACATGAATGGAAAAGCTCACGTTGGTGATAAGCCCTTCACAGGGAATGCTGGGGAGCTTCGGCTGCAGCTCTCCAGCGTGCTGTGTCATGGTGACAGCGCTGCTTCGTTCACTTCAGAGCCTCCCACTGGCTTACTTCCTACAGTAGCATGTAAGAATGCATCCTAGGGTCCGAGGGTGGAGGAGAGCAGCAGTGAGCTTGCTCAGCAGCCTCAAGACCCTCGAAGTGATAACATTGCAACAACAACAAAAAAGCATAGGAGGCTGAGATGGGGATCTCAAGCTCGAGGCCAGCCTCAGCTACCTAATGAGGCACTCTGAGGGCAACTTAAACTTTGTTTCAAAATAAATAGGTCTGGCGGTGTAGCCTGGAAGTAGAATGCCCCTGGGTTCAATCCCCAGATCCTCAAAAAAAAAAAAAAAGTAAAAAAATAGAGGAAAGTTTTCAATTTTAACAATTAGTATGAAAGTCTGGTAAAAACTTCTAGTTTAGAGAAGTCATACATATTGGAGTAACATGAAAAACCTAATGCAAATGTATATATAGTGTTCTAGAAAATGCACATCCTGAAGGAAATGTTAGATATAAATTCAGTTGCCCAGGTTTAATAGGTAGTGTATTTTTGTATACATTTTTTTTTTTTTTTTTGTAGTACAGAGGATTGAACCCAGGGGCATTCTACCTCTGAGCCACACCCCCAACCCTATTTTTTAAAAATTTATATTGAAACAAGGTCTCTTAAGTTGTGGAGGGCCCTCACTAAGTAGTTGAGACCGGCTGCGAACCTGCGATCTCTTAGCCTGGCTAAGTCACTTAAATTCTTAGTCTGTCCATTTTGAAGTATGTAGGATCCACAGGGGACTTGAAGTGGTGGTGGTTGTGGTGGTGCATGTATGAAGTTCCAGTTCTTGGGAATCTTGAGATAGGAGAATAACAGGTTTGAGGCCAGTCTCAGCAATTTAGCAAGACTGTTTCAAAATTAGAATAAAATAAAATTATAAAATAGGGCTGGGGGTGTAGATCAGAGGTAAGATTCCTGAGTTCAATTTCAGTACCACAAAAAATAAGCTGGGCTTGGTGAGCACGTCTGTCACCCCAGTACTTGAGAGGCTGAGACAGGAAGATCGCAGGTTCATGGACAGCCTCAGGAAGTAGTGAGACTCTCTTCATCTTAGTGTGACTGTTTCAAAATGAAAATAAAACAGGGCTGGGGGAATAGCTTGGAGGTAGAATGCCCCTTGGTTCAATCCCCAGTAAAACACACCCACACACATACACAAAATTAAAAAATAAAGGGTGTACTAATTAAAACAATAAAAAAAAGTCTGTTGCTAGGAGTGGTGGTGCACACCTGTCATCCCAGTATTTGGGAGGCTAGGACTGGAGGATCGCAGGTTCAAGTCCAGCATAAGGTAACGTAGACCCTGTTTTACAATAAAAGGGCTGGGGTGTCCTATTACGAATAAAAGAAAGAATCAGTCAGCTTGTTTAAAAAATGAACAATATAGCTGGGCATGGTATGCTCTCCCTAATATGGGGAAGCTAGGGAGAAAATGGGGCATAAGAGGACTCCAGATGAAGGAAAATCCTTAGGTGAACAAAGAAGGTGATTTAACTGAAGGTGATGGGGGGGGGCACCCTAATGCACATGATGTACTTTCACAAACATCAAAGTCAATCACTAATCTGCACCTGAGAAGGAGGGAGTGGGGCGGGAATTGGGGAAGGGTTAAATGAGAGGTGTGTGCATGTATGCCTTTATCAGTCTGTACCTAACAAAGATGTATGATTACAATGCACCAATTTAAAAAAAAATTTTTTTAATAAAAAAGGGCTGGGTGTTGCTCAGAGGCAGGATGCCCTTTGTCTCAATCCTCAGTATCCTCTCTTCCCAGATATAGTTTTTAATTTTGAAAGAAATGAGCACATGTACCACTTTTTTTTTTTTGGTGTGTGTGGTGCTGGGTTTTGAACCCAGGGACATTATACCTCTGAGCTACACCTCCAGCCCTATTTTATTTTTATTTTTAAACAGGGTCTTATTAGGTTGGTCATAGTCTCACTACTTGCTGAGTGGCCTTGAGCCTGAGATCCTCCTGTCTCAGCCTTCCAAGTACTGGGGTTACAGGCATGCACCACCATGCCTAGCCTTGTAACATATTTTAAGTGTATGTTTTCTGAAAATGTTCAATGCATGAATTATTTTGGAACTTTTCTGTGTGTTTATTTTCCTGATTCTCAATATATCATGTTAGACAGGCATAGTGATGGGTGGCTACACTCCTAGTTCAGAGACTCACTTGAGCCCAGGGACTGAAGACCAGCTTTGGCAACTTGGTAAGACCACTGTGCCAAACTTTAATCGCACCTAGAATTCCACCGTGGGACACTGTCTTCACTTTCCAGTAAAATTACCTTACGTGTGCTCCCCAGCTTCTGCAGGAATCTTCACAGTTCTCCAGTTTTGACTTTTTCCCTAACATTGACACATAGAAAAGTTGTGAATTATTAGAATTTACAGAACCGTGAATGGCTCATAAGTTCATGTGCAGCGAAAATCAAGCCTGATTTATACAGCACATGATTTCCTTTCCATGTTCCAAACTGTGGAAGTTAGTTCATGGGTGAAACTTTTCTTGGGTAGGGAATAGCTCAGTGGAACAGTGATTGTCTGGTATGTGTGAGGTGGAAAAAAGGAGGAATAAAGGAAACAGGAAATAATAGGATCCAGTTCATGTTGGAAAAAAAGAGACTGAGGCAGGAGGATCATAGGTTCGAGACCAGCCTCAGCAAGTAGACTCAACAACCTAGCGAGATCCTGTTTCAACATAAAAAAGAGCTGGGTGTCACTCAGAGGTACGATGCCCTTTGTCTCAATCCTCAGTATCCCCTCTTCCCAAATTGTTTTTAATTTTGTAAGAAATGAACACTGTACTTTTTTTTTTAAATCTCACAGATCAAACAAGACTGCTGATTCCTTTGTGAGAAACTTGTATGTCTTTATCATTCCTCTGTTGCTGAGCACCCCATGTGGCCCAGTGTCAATCCTTGGTGAGGATTCATTGAATAAATGCATGCTGAAGGATGAGTACACGGAAGTGGAAATACTTTGTTCTGTTTTTGTCACACAGTAGCACAAGCTGAAAGTCCTATAGAAATCTAACTGGTAACCAGGTCCACCTGCCAGATTTCCCTGAGACCCCAGACCAGTAGTAGCTGCCAGATCCAGTTGTGTGAATGAAAATATTCCTGGAAGAAGTATTCATTTTAACTTGGTGTGAAATCGATCAAAGGTAATTTGCCCTATTTCTCATAGTCCTATTTTATAACAGAAGAAAATACAGAGAAGGTTGAGCTCATGTAGGAGGGATGAAGCAAAACAACTCAGACATCCACACCCCTACGGGGGACTCCGTTCTCCTGGAACTGGATGAAAACCTGTGTGCTGTTGGGCCTCATCAGTTCCTGGGTGACCAGGAGGCAATCCGGGAAGCCATTAAGAGAGCAGAGGACCAGGGAAAAGTGAAACAACCCAGAAAAATGAAGTGCCCGGCCCTGGCCAGCAATCAGTGCAAATGGAGAGGCATGCAGTAATGTGTTAGCAGGTGCTGATCTCGTTCCTCTTGACTTTCTAGATTTTTCCAGGGCTAGGCTGCACAGTAGAGTTTGTATAGGTAACTAGTTCAATTTTCCTGGCCCTGGTAGAGCATTAGAGTGGCATAGGCCTTGGGAGTTAGCTTCCTTGCTAGTCCTGTTTGAATTAGCCACATTCCTAAAAACCACAGGGTTTTCCCACAGTCCTTTCATGGACTTAAACAAGTAGGAGACATGAATGAAGGTTTTACCACATGTTTTACACTGATAAGGTCTTTCTCCATGTGAACCCTTTCAGGTACCTGAAAGGAACAGAAACCTTTCCCACATTCCTTAACTCATGATGCTGCTCTCCAATAAATAATTTCATGGACTCAAAGAGAACTAGATCCTTCAAAAACGGTCAATGCTTACTTTTATAGGGGTCTCTCCATTGTGAGTCCTTTCATGAACTTCAGCAGAACTAGAAAACATGAAAGCTTTGCCACATAACACACACATTTGGTTCCTCTCCAGTGTGAATCCTTTCATGGACTTGAACATAAGTAGACAACATAAAGGAATCTGCACAAAGCTTACATTTATAAGATTTTTCTTCAGTGTGACTCCTTGCATGCATTGATGAATACCAACATTCTGTGAAGGCTTTCCCACATTCCTAGTTTCTCTCCAGTTTGGGTCCTTTCATGGACTC
>PVLC010042340.1:0-12979 GCA_004027655.1 Graphiurus murinus
AGAATTCCGGAAGGGATAGGGCAGAATTACCAACTTGGAAAACAGGAAAGAAAAACGCCTTTCACTGCCCTGGTGTTTTCAACTGGCTGTTTCTGCACACCCCACTCCAGGCAGCCTCTCCCACCAGGTAGGGTGCCAGGAGGGCCCTATCTCTCAGAAAGGCACAAGGAGGTGAGGGAGGAGGAGGAGGAGGAAGAGGAGGAGACAGGGCCCACCAGATCTCTTTGATGGGGTGAAGGCTGAGGAAGGCCTGGCTTGTTTTTTGGTTTATTTATTTATTTATTTATTTTGCAACAGACCGGTTGTGAAGTGTGAAGTCCAAAGGGCAGGACTGAGGGGAGGAGCAGGAGGAGGTCCGGTGTCCTCCCACACCACCTCTGGTTCCAGGGTTCCCTGTGTGGGAGAAAGCTCGCCGCCTGTCCTAGGTTGCCCAGTGCCACCTGCAGCAGCCCATCTGCACTCCTCACGGCCCGAGTGCTCTGCTCACCTGCCTTCCTTTTCAGCACATCTGACTCCTGCTAGGCCGTGAGCTTTGCGAGCTCAGAAATGGTATCTGTTTATAAAACAACTTTCACAGGACATGGTAGAGCACACCTGCAATCCCAGTACTTGAGAGACTGAGACAGGAAGACCGCATGCAGCTTTGAGACCAGCCTCAGCCACTTAGCAAGACTCTCAGCAACCTAATGAGACCCTGTTTCAAAACAAAAAATAAAAAGGGATGAGAGTGTAGCTCGGAGGTAGAATAACCCTGGGCTCAATCCTCAGTACCAACAAAAAGACAACTCTCTGGTCCTGAGAGACCACCTGGACCTCAGGAGCACATTCCTCTCTTCTGGTCTTTCTGTGGGACCTGAGATGTAGACATTGCCAGATGTGGGGCACAGCCGCAGCCTCTTCACCTACCCAGGTTCTGGGCCCAGCTGTGGCTTCAAAGACTGGTCAGAGGGCCTGCAGGAGGGCATCCAGAGGGCGGCTCTGCAGGGACTCCTTGGCAGAGTTCTATAGGGTTATTGCCCCTCCCTATTCCTTTAACATCTTCTCCCTCTTGCCCTACATTCTGAATTAATTCTAAAGAGAAGCCCACCTCAATGGTTAAGTTTAGATTCACAGAGCCCAGAACATCAGATGGCCTTTATAACACCCTTCCCAGCCAGGAGCATTGTGGTGTTCCAGGCAGAAAAAAAAAGGAGACATGGTGCCAGATGGAGATCCATTCAGCATGAAGCTGCCCTCTTCTTCCCTCCCTATGACCGCCCTTCGTCCCCTTGAAGGCCCCCACACAGAACTCTGAGGAGCCAGCCCCTCCATCTTCTTCAGAGTTGGCTTTGAATAAACCTGATTCCTTCCTACCAGTTCTTGTCTCCCAAACGCTGGCCCTCCAGCGGCAGGTAGCCAAGACCCTTGAATCCAGTAACAAAGGTGAGCTGTCTCTTTAATTTCTTTCCAGGCAAAGCCTCCAGACTACAAAGCAACATTTTAATTTAAATTCTGATTCCACATTCATGCAGAAACAGCTCTGAGCAGGGGTTTCATTAAAGGCTTTAATACGTTTTATAGGGCTTGTCATATTGGGAAAGGTGATGGAGCAAATGCATTTTCTCTGCTTCTAAGACTTCAACAATGCTCAGAAAACAAACTTACAATGAAAATGCAGAGCACTCCGGAAGGCAGCCGCTGGCAGCCTCCCTGCCTTTACCTAGGAAACCACAAGAAGGTCAGCACCAGGCTGAACTGGGGAGCCTGGAGGCCCCAGGGAGGGGGCAGGCACCTCCTGTGGGCTGCTCTGTCCTCTGCTCCTGGGGTTTGGGACCAGGAAGCAGTTTGCCCTTTGACCTGAGCCCTGGCAGGGCTAGGGGGAGGGGTCAGTGGCTGATCGGCTGGGCCACATCCAAACAAAGACACACAGCAGGGGTGCCGGAGGTCAACCAGCCTGAACTCTTGCAAACCCCTCATCCAGACAACCAGGGTTGGAAGGACAGGGTGCCTCCCCAGGGGACAATGAGATCCCCAACCTTCACTCGGTGACAGGGAGACCCTTCAGGGGCTGCAGCACAGCTGGGCAGAGAGTATTGGAGTCCATGGAGACCTCTCAGTTCTCTAAGGACCACAGGCTGGTTTCTAAACCTCCCTGAACCAGACTCCTAATCTAGAGGCTGGGGTTGCTGTGAACTCATGGGGGCCTGCACATGTTAGATGTTCATTAAAAATGGTCACTGACAGCCAGGTGCAGTGGTGCATGCCTGTAATCCCAGTAACTTGAGAGGCTGAGACAGGAGAATCGCAGGTTCAAGGCCATCCTCAGCAACTTAGTGAGGCCCTCAGTAACTTAGAAGACTCTGTTTACAAATTTAAAAAAATAAATAAATGGGGCTGGGGGTGTGGCACAGAGGTAGAATGTCCCCTGAGTTCAATTCCCAGTACAAAAAAAAAAAATGGTCACTGGGGCCAGAGCCCTTGGCAGCTTTGGTCCAGGGTCTGGCTAGAGCAGGACTCAGCAGCGTTTGCAGAATAAATGAATGGATGCAGGTGTAGCATGAGGCCCTCACCTATGAGACCCCACGCACACCAATGGCCTCCCTTGCACTCCCCACCCCTACAGATCCCGCTGCATACATCCCAGCATCCTGTGCCACCTGTCCCCAAATCCTGAGGCACACAGAGCTCGCAGGGACAGCCCTGGGCAGGCAGATGGCAGCCCTGACCAGACCAGCTCATGGTCAGCCTACACCAGGTCAATTCTGCCCTATGGCCTCCACTGGGCCCAGGCCTGAGCCGTCCAGCCCCCAACCCCAGCCTGCTCCCTTGGGTGCCATCCAAGTTCCCTGAGGTGCTCCTAGAAGTACTCGCTTCCCGGAAACACTTGCCAGGTTAGAATGTCGACTCAACAATTGGTTCACCATGATGGAACCCATCCTGTTTCCCAAGCCGGTCACATTAATGCGTGGCCCATGTCGCCTCCATGTCTCCACCCCGCACAGAGCCCCAGGGACCTGAAGGGGACTCCTGAGCACATCCCCTGGGTGCCAGGTGGGACTGACCCACAGGGAGCACCATAGGTGGACAGAGGGAGGGGTCATATGTTCCACCAGCCCTCCCTGGGTCCCTCACCCATGGACTTCTGTCAATTCACATAATCCTTTTTGGATCCTTCAGGCCTGAGGACAGACCCACAGGACATTGCCTGGTGGTTTATACCCTGACCACACTCAACCCCGATAGTCAGCCCTCCCCAAATTCTCCAATTTCTCTGCTTAGGCCCTGACCAACACAAATCCCTGACTCAGACACTATGCCAAAATAAACCCTAGATGGGTCAGAGATGATAAAGTTTTAGAAATAAAAGAACACACGGAAGAAGGGGATGTTATGAACTCATGGTACCCAAATTATAAAAGATTAATTACCTCACAGAATTAAAAAAAATTACATGGCAAAACTACCTTAATTAAAGCCTAAAAGATCAAATAACAACCAGGAAAAATACTTGCAAGTATTTAGGGAATAAAGCCCTTTATATGTAAAGAGCCTATACAAATCAATAAGGCAAAGTCCAACACCCAATAAAAAAATTCATCAAGGATATAGTTTACAAACAGGGAAAATGACCACTAAACATAAAAAGCTGTTCAACCTGACTACTGCTAGAAGAAATTCAGGTTTAAAGTGCAAAAAATTCTCCTTTTTATTCTTAGATTGGCAAATATCCAAAGGTTTCATAACACAGACATGATAGGAGAGTGTGGGAACGAGCTCTGTAGCAGGACATGGTCCTTCAGGATCGAACTGTCAACACCCGCCAGCACACCCACTTTCAGGAATCTCTGCTACGACCTCCTCATCAGGAACCATGCATGTTCAAGGACATGTTCGGCACCATGTCCCTGAAAAGAGGTTGAAAGCAGCTTAAATATCTGTTGATAAGGACTCAATCGGCCAGAAGAAGCACCCCACAGATGGCAGCCTGCACATGGAGCTAAGGTGTGACATGGAACATCCCAGCGTGGGCACAAGCATTTGTGACTCTGGGATCGATGTGGAGGGCTCACCAAGACACAAAGATGAGAACAGGAACTTCTTTTCAATGTCTCTTTTTGTGGTCTCTTTTAAAACTATTTATTTTTAAACATTGTGCTTTTTGAGCCATCTGTATGTCCTATTTTTCCCCAAAAATGGGAGACAGAATTTAAGCACAGCAACCTAGAACAAAGCACATGGTCTTGACTGCATGCAAGATACTGGTTTCAGCCTTAACAAATCCCCACTAATCTCTCAACATAGATGATAGCTAAATTAAAAACATATGTAACTTAAACTGGGTGTGGTGGCACACGCTTGTAATCCCAGTAATTGGGAGACTGAGACAGGAGGATCGCAGGTCCGAAGACAGCCTCAGCAAGTAGTGAGACTCTCAGCAACCTAGCGAGACCCTGTTTCTAAATAAGAAATAAAATCGGGCTGGGAGTATAGCTCAGAGGTAGAATGCCCCTGGGTTCAATCCCCAGTGCCAAAAAAAAAATGTAATTTGAGGATGCTGGAACAAATAGAACAGTTGAGATTGTCAAATGTTGTCAATTTGATTTAATATGAAATGGCAAAAGAAATCTATGGAAGAGAAGGTTTGGAGAAGCTTCAAGGATCCTAAAACCCGGTGAGGATATGTCAGAGGGCAGCTGTGGTTGCAAGGAAGTTTCAGCAGTGAGATTCCTAGAGAAGAAAGCACAGAGTCACCATCAGGAAAACAGCAGCAGCTTGTTCCTTAGATAGGGTTTTGGGCAAATTGATATACGTTCATGCCAGCATGGACATGCACAGGTGTGCTGCGTTTTGCCCAGTGATGCTTATATAACCACGTGCACATCTGCAGCTGTGCAGGGTTAGTGGGATCACATTCTTACCGCCAGCCTGTACTTCCTCTGGGCCCCACACTCCACCCCTACAGGGTGGCAGTGCACGACTTGCATTTGGCCCAAAGACCACAACTGCAACTGAGGATGCGACAGGAGACTATTTGTCCCCAGCCACACAGGCAAGGATAGTTCATAGACATCTCCAGAAGGAGCCCAGTGAGTTCCACCAGGTTGTTAGCAGGTTCTCCTTAGCAGAGCTTACATAGCTTGAATAGCGTGTACCTCTGCATCCATCTCTGGTAAGGTTCGCTGTTCCTGCTGCTGATGGTTTAGAATGTATACACAGCACGCTACATGGAGAAGAGCACATGTCTCACCCGGGGCAGCAGTGAAGTAGTGAGCATATCTAATGCCAGTGTGTGTGTGTGTGTGTGTGTGTGTGTGTGTGTGTGTGTGCACGCGTGTGTGTAATACTGGGGATAGAACTCAGGGGCATTCTACCTCCAAGCTACACCACTAGCCCTATTTTTTTTTTGAAACAGGGTCTGGTTAGGTTGATACTTGCTGAGCCTGTCCTCCAACCTGAGATCCTCCTGTCTCAGCCTCCCAAGTACTCGGATTACAAGCATATGCCACCATGCCCTGCTTTCTAACACCATTTTTTTTTCTTTTTGCGGTACTGGGGATTGGACCCAGGGGCATTCTACCTCCAAGCTATACCCCCAGCCCTATTTTTATTATTTATTTCGAAACAGAGCCTCACTAAGTAGCTGAGGCTGGCCGTGAACCCAGATCCTCCGGTCTCAGCCTCCCAAGTACTGGGATTACAAGTGTGCACCACCATGCCCAGCTTCTAACACCATTTTTGTAAAGGTTAAGCCCCTCGGGGAATTTGTCCCAGGGTTGTAGGGACAAACACCCCATCACTGTGGGTGGGATTCCTCACACCAAGGACACTGCCTTACAGCATCTTGGCCTTGAGCATGAGTGAGAGGCAATCCCCACCCCTGGACTACAAGCCCCATGGTGTGAGCACCTATATGTTCTAGCTTCTTATATAACCACAGTGCTACCAACAAAGGCTCCCAGAGTAGTCAGAGAGCCCAAACTTGAGCTAAAATGTCGGCAGCATCATTATCAGAGACCTGTAAAGGCCTATGCCCCAGAGCATGATGGTTAGTGGCTGCTTCCAGAGACCCCCATTTCCACAGGTCCTCCCACATATCCTGTCCCACAACGGGTGGTGCCCAATCAACCAGTCTTGGGCTGCCCATTGGGGTGGCCATCAGGTTAGCCCCTGGTAGACTGCCCAGCTGTGTGTAGAGATATGCAGTGGCCCAGACCACCCGGAGCTCAGCCCATCAGCTAGGGGTCTGGCACCGGTCTCATACCAAAAGGCTTCTGTGAGGGCTGACAAGTACAGCCGCCCATAGGAGCCATCAGTGTACCATACTTCCACGGGTATTGGGGCTTTTCCTTCCTCATAGGGTCTTGGGGCATCTCCCACTTCTGTGGGCTCCAAGGGAGCTGTTGCTCAGAAATGTACTGGCCCCAGCAGAGCTATAGCTGTTGCCCTTGTAGACAAAGGGCAACTAGAAAACTGTGCTCATTGTTCTAAATATGCACCCAACTTGCTTGGATTGGACATTTTTGCTACCCCAGTCCATGAGGCACAATTCCAGGACCATAACCAACCTTTAATAGGGTAGGTGGTCTGCACCATTACTGACCCAGAACCTGTAATGAGTACACAAACTGAGAGGGCAACATATCTGCCATGCCTCAGCACCACAGGAATATTCAGGCACTCGTCCTGCTGCCTTGCAGTGCACCACTGGAACGTGCAGCCTAAGCACTTTTTTTTTTTTGCGGTACTGGGGATTGAACTCAGGGGCATTCTACCTCCAAGCTACACCCCCCGCCCTATTTTTTTTATTCTTTATTTTGAAACAGGGTCTCACTAAGTTTCAGAAGGCCTCACTAAGTAGCTGAGGCTGGCCGCAAACCCAGATCCTCTGGTCTCAGCCTCCCAAGTACTGGGATTACAAGCGTGTGCCACCATGCCCGGCTCAGCTTCAGCACGTCTAAAGCCTTTAGGACTTCTGGCTGGGGACATACATTGTCCCATCTTCCAGCAGGGTCCACGCCATCAGAAAGGCTGCTACCAGGGACCACAGGAAGGCCAGGGGCCACATCTCCTCCACCCTGGGTCATTCCTCCCAGGGCTGCTCCTCCAGAGGGGTACTGGTGGTACTCACCTCATCCTGCCAACTACACCAAGTGTCAGAGGCCAGCTGTGGTTGCAGGAGAGGTTTCATTAGTGAGATCCCCAGAGAAGAAAGCACACGGCGTCGCCATCAGGAGAAAAAGAGCAGCAGCTTTATTCTACAGACTTGTTCCTTATTTAGGGTTTTCAGCAAAATGGAACACATCCATGCCAGTGTGGACATGCACAGGCATGTTACATTTTGCCCAGTCATGCTTATACGACTAAGTGCACATCTGTGGCTGCACAGGATGAGGGGGGTCATATCCTTACCACAGGCCTGTACTTCCTCTGGGCCCCACAGCATGTTTGTACCTTTATTTAAGGAGAGAGGGTCCTGAGCCTTCATCAGACTCTTTTTGTGTGTGTGGTACTGGGGATTGATCCCAAGGTGTTCTACCTCTGAGCTACACCCCCAGTCCTATTTCATTATTTATTTTTGAAACAGAGTCTCATTAAGTTTCGGAGGGCCTCATGTTGCTGAGGTAGGCCATGAACCTGTGATCCTCCTGTCTCAGCCTCCCAAGTATTGGGATTACAAGCATGTGCCACCATGCCCAGTTTCATCAGACTCTTGAAGGAGTTGCTGACCCCAAAGGTGGCAACTCCTAGCAGGTAGGCTCGTGATGGAGAAAACTCGAGAGTCCAGCCATGTCTGAAATACAAGAGGGACCTGTGATTTTCATCCCCAGGTACACATTAGCGCCACTTGGAGTTCAAAAGACTAGTACCCAGGCCCCTTCCCGGACAAAGCACATCAGAACCTGGGGTGACGGTGGGAGGCCCAGCTCTGTGGTTTCTTAAACTGGCCCAGGTGATCCTAATGGGCTTTCAGGACAGAGAACCAACCAGGTGTGCTGGTGCGTGCCTATAATCCTAGTACTTGGGAGGCTGAGACAAGAGGATCACAGGTTCAAGGCCAGTCTCAGCAACTTAGCGAGGCCCTTCATAACTTAGTGGAACCCTATTTCAAAATAAAATAGGGCTGTAAGTGTAGCTCAGAGACAGAGTGCCTCTGAGTTCAATCTCCACTAACACACACACACACTCACACACAGGTGGAGAACCAGAGACACAAACATTTCTTATATATTAGCACACACAGTTCTAACAGGAGGTTTTTTGGTTTTTTTTTTTTTGTGGTACTGGGGATTGAACTCAGGGGCAGTCTACCTCCAAGCTATACCCCCAGCCCTATTTTTTATTCTTTATTTTGAAACAGGGTCTCACTAGGTTGCGGAGTGCCTCACTAGGTAGCTGAGGCTGGCCGCGAGCCCGGATCCTCTGGTCTCAGCCTCCCGAATGCTGGGATTTCAAGTGTGCGCCACCACGCCCGGCTCTAACAGGAGTTTTAATGATCACCATTAAGGATATTATTTGCCTTCTGTTGAAATGCTTGTACACACATTTACCCTGAGCTTAATGTACTCTGCAGAATCGACTTGGTTCTTTTACAAATTGCTGTCAAGTTGAGAATGAATTGCTACTTTAAATTCTGTGATTGTCATACTGCTTTGGGGGTATAAATTCACTTACTCAGGACAGCTGCAGTATCAGTGTCCTATCCCATAAACTAGCTCAGGGGCAGCTCTCACCAATTCTGTGTTCTTTCACCAGCTGTATTCTGTGTTCTTCTGGCAGCTGGAGATGGAGGCCTCCCCAGCTCCAGCACCTTCTGCTCACACCCCCTCAGCCACCGGTTTGCCCAGGCAGGCCTCTCTGTCCCTCTCTCCACATCTGTGCAGCCTACCCCAAGCCTGGACACAGGCAGCCCCACCAGGATCTTCTCACCCCTCCAATTCTCAGCAGTTCTTTCCATGGTCTCTTGGGCTCCTCTTCCCCTACCTAGGTTCTGCCTCTGCCCTCTGTTCTCACATTACTCCTACTCCCCAGTAGAGCGTGCTCATATGCCCCAGAGCACTCCCCACTCCTGGATCTCCAGTCCTCATCCAACAACTGGAAGACCACAGCACCTGCTTCAGCACACCCAAAAAGGAAAGTGTTTTCATTCCCAGAACATTCTGCTCCTCCAGCTTTCATCCACAACGAGCATCCCCAAGTGCTGACCTCAGCTTCTATCAATTATCACTGAAAGTTTAGCACACCTGCTCCATCAATCTGGGGCTTCAGGGCCCACTGCCTAGAGCTGGGGTCATATTTCTGGGGCCCAGGGTCAGGAAATGGTATCAGGAATGGAACCAGGGCTCATAGAAGCAGAGTACTGGGGAAGGCAACCAGAACAGGTGGATGGATGAGTGAGTGGATGGATGGATAGGTGGTGGATAAATGGATATGTGGAGGGATGGATGGATGGATGGATGGATGGATGGATGGATGGATGGATATGTGGGTGGATGGATATGTGGGTGGATGGATATGTGGATGGATATGTGGATGGATGGATGGATGGATATGTGGGTGGATGGATATGTGGATGGATGGATGGATGGATGGATGGATGGATGGATGGATGGATGGATGGATGGAAAGGTGGTTTATAGAAAGATGGGTGGCTTGGTTAATGAATAAATGGATAGATGGATGGATGGATGGTTTATAGAAATATTGGTAGCTTGTTAATGAATAAATGGATGGATGGATGGATGGATGGATGGATGGATGGAAAGGTGGCTTATAGAAAGATGGGTGGCTTGGTTAATGAATAAATGGATGGATGGATGAATGGATGGATGGAAGAAAAGATGAGTGTATAGAGAGATAGGTGGCTCGGTGAATGAATAAATGGATGAATGGTTGGATAATATTTCCTAGTTTCCAGGGCATCTTGAAAACTCAAAAAAAAAAAAAAAGCAAAGTACCATTTTCCCCATTGTCCATATATGAAATTGAGTCCTAGAAAAGAGAAGTGGCATCTGGATATAGTGGTATATATCTGTAATCCCAGTACTTGGAAGGCTGAGACAGGAGGATTGCAGGTTCAAGGACAGCCTCAGCAACATAGCAAGAATCTCAGCAACCTACCGAGACCCTGTTTCAAAAACAAAAACAAAAAAAAAATAAATAAAAAGAGATGGAGGTGTATCTCGGAGGTAGAATGTCCTGAATTCCATCCCCAGTACAGGGGGTGGCATGCTTAAAACCCTCTGTGGCCCCTACTGTCCTGCCTTCCCATGATCCAGCCCACCTGCCCTAGCCTTACCCTTCCTGGCACCCTGAAACACAGTGCCCCCGCCAGCCTTGCTTCTTGCTTTGCATTCCCACCCATGCCTCCCCACCCTCCTAGGCACCCCTACTCTCCCTTAGAAGCTCAACTCAAGAGGCTGCCTCCCCAGGAACCCTGTCCTGACCCCCATCAGGGTTAGGGCCATCCCATAACAAATCTCTAGCAAAATAAAAAAGATCATGGTGTGTGCATGGGTCTCTGGACACCAGAATGGACTTCCTTGGGGCATAAATCCTCGGAGATGCAGTGCCTGCCCACCCCTATGCCAGCTCCCAAATGTGTGCTGCATGTCCAAGCCTGAAGCTCCACCCAGGGGGCCTCCCTTGAGTGTGTCCAGCTAGACCCAGGCTTGGATTATAGGACACTACCTTGGCTACTTCAAATAACACCTCTTCTGCTGCAGTGCTCAAAACTAGCCACTAGAGGTCAGGGTTGAACTGCATCCCACAGAACCAGCCCTTCTGGAGTCAGAAGGGATCCTGCTCATCTCCCTAGCCCTGGGGAATACGCTGGTGGGGTGAGTCCACGCAGAGGTAGGTACTAGAGTGACTCCAGGAAGGGGGTGCTGTGCAGAGCCACACACACAGTGGCCAGCAGCTGGCCTGGTCTCCCAGTTCCCTGCACAGGCTGAGCCACCACACACACACACACCACCACCTCTAGAAAGCTCCCCCAGACTCTTGAATACTCACAGCTGGTCTGAGACCAGTGTTACCTCAGGCTGAAACCCAGACCAGGTCGAGAGCAGCAGGAGAAGGTGGGCCCCCCTTCCCACAGGATACACAGCAGCCCAAGCCTGCAGCACTTCAGCCTAATCCTCGCCACACACTGAGGCGGGGAAATTATGACAAATAAGGAAATGAAGGCTCTGTGAGTTTGGGTGGCACTCAAGACACAGCAAGGACAGAGTCGCCCTCTCACACACACCTGTGCTCCTGACTGTCACCTCGTCTTCCCCACTTAAGAGACCGTCAGGCCACAGTGGCATCCTAAACCAGCCCAGGTCTAGAGTACAGGATCACTGGGCTCTTCAACCAGGCTTTGCCATGATAGCCCCCTGGCCTCATGCCAGGCACACAGTGTGCAGAGAGTCTCTGGGACCAGACCATACGCAGCACCCTGAGTGTACCATGTGCCCCCAGGGCATGCCCAACAGGGCACGGAGGAGGGCAAGAAGGTCCGCCTGAGTCAGTTTCCTGAGTCCGGCAGCATCCTGCCCACTTCCCCCCAAGAGGTCAGAGGTGCCTCTGCAGACAGGAAAGGTCATCAGATGATGCACCAGGCTGTCTCACTGGCTCAAGCTCCTCCCACCCACCACCTCCAGAGCTGGGGAGGAGCTCTCCAGGGAGCCAGGCTTGCATAGGACAGGCTGCTGCTCCCCTCGGAAGCTGAGTGTCCTGCTGCTTCAGGACCAGCAAGCACAGGCCTCCTGCTCTAATCTGCAAGATGATGGAGTTCTCCTCCAGGTCTCAGTGTGGATGAAACAATACAGCTGGGGTTGGGAGGAAGAGAGAGCACAGATGCATCCCCTGCCTCCTCCCAGAGCAGTCTCACCTGGGGCTGGCTCCTCTCATGTCCCCCAGGCAGGTCCCCTGACAAGGTTTGTCCAGGACCGAGGGGCTTCCTGGGATGTGGGACATTCAGCACTGACACCTGGACAGTCTCTGACGTCTGGGACTCTGAGTCACCCTCTTTCCCACAGAGGAAATGTCAGAGGTCATGAGGCCACCAGGTTGGGGCTCTCAAGAGGCCAGCCATGGTGGGCACCAGACCCTGCACCCAAATGTCCCCAGACATCGTTGCCATGGTGACAGGCGGGCCCGGCCATGACTTATCCACACGTGGGAGGGGGGTTGGGGCTGGGAAATGAACATGACCCAACACAGACACAAGTCTTCCCCACCCACCCTTAGTCCAGTGAGGAGGAGACAGAGAAGGGGCCACAATGAAAGGTTGGGTAGGGTGACTGATGCAGGCAGGAAGTGAGTTAAGCTAAGGCCTGGCCGAACTGGGCCTTGTAAAAAGTGCCCTTGCTCATCTGGTGCCCGGACTTCCCAAGCCTGGTCCAGACTACCTATGGCTTCTGCATCAAAGCCATCAAACCCAATGCTGTCCCCACCCCCCGGCCCTCCAAGCCTGCCATCTTCCTTTACATCAACCCAGAAACACTCACTAGATGATAACATGGCCTGGTGCCATGCCCCAACTCCAGGTGAAGTCTGGACTCCCTTAGACTCCTAGAAGAGCTGCAGCTGAGGGAAATCCTGAATAAACACTCTGGCTTCACCTGCCTTTGTGTGTGTGTGTGTGTGTGTGTGTGTGTGTGTGTGTGTGTTACTAAGGATTAAACCGAGGGGCATTCTATCTCTGAGCTACACCCCTAGTCCTATTTTATTTTTATTTTGATACAGGGTCTCACTATGTTGAGTGTTGCAGAAGGCCTCACTAAGTAGCTGAGGCTGACTGCAAACCTGAAATCCACCTGTCTCAGCCTCCCATGTACTGGGATTACAACCACACCTGATTTCACTTGCTTTTAGTTAATTTTAAAAATCACTAAAGCCAGGCGTGCTGGCGCACGCTTATAATCCTAAAACTTGGGAGGCTGAGACAGGAGGACTGCAGGTTTGCAGCCAGCCTCAGCAACTTGTGAGGCCCTCCACAACTTAGTGAGACCCT
>PVLC010042341.1:0-13006 GCA_004027655.1 Graphiurus murinus
GGTCTCAGCCTCCCGAATGCTGGGATTACAAGCCTGCGCCACCACGCCCAGCTCTGTGGCGCCACCCCCAGCTCGGACCTTCTTATCTCTTTGTCCTCATCCCCCACCATCTCCACTTGCTGTTTAGGATTTAGCTATTCTGGCCTCTGAGTTTTTCCAGTGCTCCAAACTCCTTCCCAGCTCCAGAACATTGCACATGCTTTGCATATGCTTTGCACATGCTTTGTACATGCTTTTACCATTTGCAAAGAATGCTCCCCCCGCCCCCACTCCTTGTGCCCACCTGACAGTTTTCAGAAGTGTTAGGCTTTCTCAAAGAAGCTTTACAGCCTGCTTTCTCAGCTTAAATCTGACTCCCTCTGCTCTAATACTGTATTTTGTTGTACCTCCTACTTTTCTATCAAATATCATAATTTGTCATCTATCCAGACTAACAAGATACATCTTAACAGATGGTAATGCAGTTTCTCTCAGACCAGAAAATAACTTTGCTGAGTATAGTGTATAAATAAGCCTTTTGGAGCCCAAAACTCAACAAGGGTGTCTTCAGAGCCAAAGGGACAAAAAGATGGCCAGGCTCCATGAAAGAATACAAGGGAGAGGAAAGCCAAAGGAGAAAGTGGAGAAGTTGAATGGACTTTTAAAATCACAAATATCCAAATCTTTTGTCACTTATATTCATTGTGCTACCTTACTGTGCAGACCGCCTCCCCCTGCCTTTTTATGGTACTAGAGATTGACTCATAGCCATTCTACCTCTGAGCTACACCTCTTAGCCCTTCTTAGGTTTGTTTGTTTGTTTGTTTGTTTGTTTGTTTGTTTGTTTGTTTTGAAACAGAGTCTCATTAGATTGCTGAGAGTCTCTCTATGTTGCCGAGGCTGTCCTCAACCTGCATTCCTCTTGTCTCAGCCTCCCAAGTACTGGGATTACAGGCCTGCACCACTGTACCTGGCATGGACTGCCCCTTTTTCGATCAAATTTTCATTAAAGTTATCCACATTCACAAATGCTTTATAATGAATGTCTTGTGCAAATTGAGGAAGACATAGGCTGGGCAGAACAGGGGCTGCTCCTTCACAGAGGATGAGAAGCCTAAAGGCAGAGGAGGCCATGAGTCAGGGAACACCTGGGGCATGTGCTGAGTGGGGCTTCTGAGCACCCCAGGACACGGATCAGGGACACCAGCCAACCTTCCCAGGACATGGATCAAGGACACTGGCCAACCTTATCTGCCTCTCTGTGAGCAGGAAAGCCAGAGCTGGCCTCTAGGCTGCTCTGATTGCACCTTTCTTTGGGTGTTTAATGTTTCTTTCCCTCACTAGATTCAAAACTCAATCAGGACAGAGATCGATTTTGATCTTCCTGACTCTCCCACCAATACCTGCACACAAGCCCAAAATACCTGTGGAATTCAATGGCTATGTGCTGTTTAAAAGGATAAATGAATGTGAAACTAAAGAGAAACTGGCATGGTTGATATGGAAACCAAACATCCTTATTTTGTGTAAATTTCTGAAATCCAATGCAGTTTCCCAGGAGGTAGCTTATTCAGAGAAAAGGAAAAAGAAAGATGATGCTTGATTCCATATTACAGATATTACAGTGAATCTGCTGGGATGAAGGATTTGGGTATCTTATTTGGAATTAGAATCCTAACATTTTGATTTCATACATTTCTGCACATTTATTATCTTCTCTGTCTTGTTGTCTGTAAGAATGTACTACATCCAATTTTCATGGTCCTTTTTTACATATAAGCAAGGAACACACACAGCAAAAATGTTTGAGCCCACATCCCTTTGGGCTTCTCTGTAATAGAAGAAGTGTTTAGGGAATTCCCAGTTCTCAGAGGACTGCCTCCACTCCTAGATAACACATACAAGACTTTCCTTTATCTAACTCTTCTTATGTGAGTTATATAAATTACCTCTGAGGAATGTGGCAATTTTCACTTCACCTATAAAACCTGATTTTCATAATATCAAAACATTGGACACAAAATCAGAAGAATGGGAAAAATGATGTATACAACTACCTTCTCCAAATATGTCCTCTGCCTTCTGATCCACTCCTGGACAAAAAACAAACCCTGGTCCAGGTAGAGATGAGAGAGATGGAGCAGGCTTGAGTCCTCGTAACCCCAGCTGACCCTGGCAGCTGGCTTGCTCTACTAACCAAACTTCCTACCAGAGTAGTTAGCTAAAAAGAGATGAATATTATTTCCTTTGGCATCATTTGTTATGAAATTCTCTCATTCCTTATTTAGAAATCCACACCATTTTCCCATAATCTGTCATGATCGGTCATATAAAATTCAAACCCTTAACTGATCATCAAAGTAATTCATAGTCTAATCCCAGCACTTCCACCTCTCTCCTGTGGTCTCTGCTTTACTATATGAATTTCTTGCTGTTTCCTATTGATGTCAGATTCTTTCTAAGTTCTATGGGACTTTTCTCATGCTATTTCCTCTTGGAAGACCTCTTCTCCAACCCTCAGCTTTTATTTAGTTTCTCCTCTTTATCACCCTCTGATATGTCCTCTCTTTAAGGAAACTTTCACAAAGAGTCTCATGAAGAGTTAATTCTTCTATTCTTTGTTACAAACGCATTTTTGTGTATACCTCTATAGAAGCATTTCCATAAATCAGCTCTGTACATGTTTCTCTCTTCCTACTATAAGCTCCTTAAGAGTGGTGACTCAAGTCAGGTGTGCTGGTGCACACCTGTGATCTCAGTACTTGGGAGACAGAGAGGAGAACCTCAGGGTCAAGATCAGCCTTAGCAACTTAGCAAGACCTTCAGTAACTCAGTGAGACCCTGTTTCAAAATAAAATAACATAGGGCTCGGGGTGTAGATCGGAGGCAGAATGCCCCTCAGTTAAGTCCTCAGTATCATGTGCAATCACACACACACACACACACACACACACAAACACAGAGCAGTGACTGATCTTTTCTTCATCATTGTGTCTATCTCCAATATCCAGCACAATATTAACATATTTTAGCCACACAATAAATTTTTGAGGGATCAAAGAGGTCTTTTTAAATTTAGAAATATTTTTGTAATTTTTGCCTTAACATATTTAAGTTGTTTTAGTTTTCGAAGATGAACTATTAACTTTTAAAATTAATTGCTGGGGAAAATGTGTAGATGATTGACATTTTAAATTAAAAATGTTGATTCTATATAAAGTGTATTCCACTAACATGCCAAGCATTGGAGATACTATTATTTTATTAACAGTACTGTCTATGATTACATTTACCCAAGGATATTGAAACTAAAGATGCTAAGAAAAATCAAATACTTTCATCAAGATAGAGTTATGCTTAAATCACTTCTGTTACACAGTAGGAGAACTAAGGTAAGACACAGTTATAGTTAA
Organism: Graphiurus murinus; assembly: GCA_004027655.1. Classification (NCBI taxonomy): domain Eukaryota; kingdom Metazoa; phylum Chordata; class Mammalia; order Rodentia; family Gliridae; genus Graphiurus; species Graphiurus murinus. Next base: position 3,393 of record PVLC010042341.1, read on the forward strand.
AATAAGAACAATTACCACGTACTGGTAATTTGTAAGTGTAAAACACCATTTTGGTGTGCTACATTTATTATAATTCTTCTTTAATTCTCACAACAGACTTTTAACTTACTAGCCCCTTTTGTTGATAACACTGGAAGTTTGAAAAAGGTAATTATCTTGCCTAAAATCATACGGCCAGAAAGTAAATTTGATTCTACACACTATTCTGACACAAACTGTATTCAAATATACACATACACACACACACAGACTTGAATATGTTAATTGAGATACATAATATTCACTAATAATTTAGTGAACTGTAGCAGAGGCTGTTGTACATACAATTGCTTTCTTAGTTTCCTTATCAGATTGTTAGTGCACAGAAATAAAACTGATGTCGGTGTGTTGACTGTGTATCCAACTACTTAGGTGAATTCATTTAAGAGTTTTAACAGTGTGTGTGGCGGGGGGGGGGGGGTAGGCATCTCACCCAGGATGACCAGAGTACTTTATTTTCTCTTAACCATTTTTATTAATTTAGAGATTGGCACATGACTCCAGCAAAGTTAATCAAGCATCCCTGAATTGATATTTACATTTCAGGAGAGATGGTTCCTTCTGGAATTACTAGACTGTGTGGGGATGAGTCTAGGGCTCCGAGTTGTCATCTTGTCCGTAACACATAAAGAGCTCGTTTGCTTAATAAAGTCAGAGAGAAAGAAGCAGAACTAACAAATAGAATGATTGTTTTTAAGCACGGAATCCAGCCAAGGCTGCAGGAGCAATCTGGCTGCTCAGGAGGACAGACAGTGAGGACTTGCTGAAGTCAGGGCGCTCTAGGAAACTAGTGCAGCAGAAGGCGGTAGCTGTGGAAATGGTAAGAAGTAGTCAGATTCTAGGTATTTTTTTGAAGAGAAAGCCTATGGCACTTGCTCTCAAATGAGTGAGGGATGTGTAAGAAAAAGGGAGTCAAGAATGAACCCGACATCTGGATAAGTGGAATTTTCATCTATCAGCAAATAGAGAAACTAGAGAGGCAAAGACAGCTTTAGGAAAGAGAGTGAAGGGCTGGGCTTGGGGTGCATTACATTTGAGATGCTCACCAGATGTTCTTAAGGAAATGCTAAGTGAGCCACCGATCTTTGTGTCTGGAGTTTTGGAAAAGGTCCCTACTGAAGAATGTAAGTATGTAAGGCATTGGCAGATAGTTGGAAATGAGAACTTGAACTGAGTACTCCTATTGCTGATGAATTTTTTCTGCCTGTAAGCCACACTACATAGGAAATCAGCTTTAATCAGAAAGTTGCTTGCTGAGTAGAGGTTCAGGGCACGTTGAATTAATTATGGGATTCAAATGTTTAGTGTCATCAGGCTTCTCAAGCCTGGAGCATCCATCTCCATAGTAGGAGACACCTTCAAAAGACACATCCTTGATCATCCTCTTTCTTCCTTAACAGTGCTACATGGCCCTTGAGCTCTGTCTTCCTTTGTGTCTCAGAAGCTCTTTCTTTAATGCTTCTCTGACCCACCAACCACCTTTGATAGCACCTTATTCTGTTTGACATGATATTATAGCACTTTCAATCAGGATACAGTTTTTCAGATGTAGTGATTTTGTATCTTCATTATTTATTGATTGTAAAGCTCAACTCAAAACAATGTTCCCAAACTTCCCTCTTCATAGGAATCACTCAGAGCCCTTTGTTTAAAAAATATTGCTTCTGATATAGTGGGCCAGTGATTAGGAAATACGTTGTATTGTTAACAAGTACCCAGGTGATTTTGTCTTCAAGGAGATTGGAGAACTGCTGTTTTAGAGAATAATCTCATATACCTTATTTCTATGCTCTTGATTGAACTCCTCACTATGACCAACAAATACCCACAGCATATACATACGCTAATTACATCTATACTTTTATAAGCACTCATAAAATTGTTCATGTCATAGCTGAGAGGCAATATAAAACAGGGATTTAAAGAACTGCTTCTCAAAATTAAGTGTACACACATGAATCTCCTAGGAATATTACTAAAGTGCAGATATTAGCAAAGAGGTCTGGGGTGGAGCCCAGGATTCTGCATTTCTAACCAACTCACAAGATGCTGCTGCTGCTGCTGCTGCTGCTGCTGCTGCTGCTGCTTCACAGACACACCCTGGGTGGGACATTGAGAAACTGGTTTTAACCCAACTTCCTTGCTTCAAACCTAGCTATGAAATTCCCCACTCAGTCTCAAGCTTCACTCCCACTTACCCAAACTAGGTGACCCGGGACATTTTACTTAACCTCTTTGTCACTCAGTTTCCTAGTTTTATTGTAATATTTTCCTCATGGGATTTTTATGAGGCTGGAATGGATGTTGAAAGCGCTTAGAAGAGGTCCAATGGTAAATTCTACAGAAATGGTAGCTTGTATTGACGTTTTGGTGTCACAGCATGGTTTCTGCTAATGGAGCCAGAATGAACACACTTTGGCTCATCATGTGTCTTCCAAAAGAAAAATCTAAATGTCTATGTATGACAAGATGACTATTTTCACTTAACATAATAGTCATTGCATTAGCTTTTCGTCACTGTGACCAAAATACCTGACAAGAACAGCTTAGTGGAAGAAATATTTATTTTAGCACATGGTTCCAGAAGATTCAGTCCATGATCAACTGGCTCCATTGCTCTGGGCCTGACATGAGACAAAACATCACAGTGAAAGGGCATGGCAAAGAGGAGAGAGAGAGAGAGAAGGAAAGGGATAGGGAGAAGATAAACCTTTCCAAAACATGCCACCAGTGACTTATTTATTTCATCTAGGGCCCACTTCTCAGTGGTTCATCAAGCCATCAATGGATTAATCCACTCATGAGGTCAGAGCCTTCATGATCAAATCACTTCCTGAAGACCCCACCTCTGAACTCCTAAAGGATTTGGGGAGCATTTCACATCAAAATTATAACATATCAAGAACTTTCTGCATTTTGTTGAGTCCAAGAGTCTCCTTAATTGAGCCTCATTAAGTTCATTCCCCTTAACATATCTTCTTAAACAGAAAAGAGTCACCGTCCAAGGTCTCTAGTTGACCAAATTGTTTCCATCTTATTCTTAACTTCAATTGTTACAAAATTATCATTTCACTTTATCTCTTCTTGTTAAATTCTCACAAGTAAAAAAATCAAGTTATGGGCTTGTCTTCGAGAAGATATTTTCCATAATTTAATATCATAAGCTTGGGCTAATATGGCACATATTGTAACTGGATAAGTGCCATTGAATAAATGGATGGATGGATGGATGGATGGATGGATGGATGGATGGAAATAAATATAATAATTCCTAAAAATACTACTTCCCATTTCAATAATATCTGAGAATGAGCCTTATCCCATAACATTTTATAAGGAAAACAAAATTATTTTAGGCATACCTTTTTCATTTTGGTACTTTCTAACTAAGAATTTGGGCTACACATTAAAATTACCTGGAGAAATGATACCAATTCCATAGTTGCATCCTTTCTTGGAAAATCTAAAAACGTTAAGGTGTGGTATGGCCACTGGGAATCTTGAAGTTCCCCAAGTGTTTTTAATGTGCACCCAAGGTTGAGATCCACAGTTCTCTTCTATGGATAATCGTTATCTCAATGAAAATGTAGTTCACAAATGATATACAACTCTTCAGAGTCTCATTGAATTTATATTAGACTTTAGTTCCATAAATTGGATTATAAACTGTATTGACTCAGTATAGATCCCAGGTACTAATGCTTCTTGAAAACCTGTATTATAATCATACCACTAAATTAGAATTGGAATAAAGGGCCTTTGAGAGATCAAATAATGCTTTCAAACTATGTGAAAAATCAAGTTTTGCCCTAGTCTTTATACTTTTAAACTTATATTGAAAAACTAATACAGTCATGTACAAGAGTAAGAAACAGCTGAGCCTGTTCAGGGTCATTATTTTCAGAAAGAAGCTCTTCCTAGCAACTATTCTATATAAAGCTATTGTGATGAACATTCTTTTGCTTTTTTAGCCAGGTGGTTCTACAATACTTATAGGTACCCAAACAGCTTCTTAAGTATTTGTCCCATCTGCTTTTGTAGTTGTTACTCTATTCTTTCTTGTTGTCTTAAAATATAACACAGAATATGAATCATGTTGAGCTGTTCTTAAAGAGGAGGTTTGTCTCAGAACTATATGTGAATCATTTAAATCCTACCGAACGATCCAATTAAGTCATTAAGGCATTATGTGATGTATCAGTAGGAACTACAACAGAGAAATGAATTTTCTTTGTAAATTGATTGCTTTAAGAAAAATGACAATATGGAAGTATACTTCTATTTCTGCAGATTTTGACAATGGGAAATTGTTTCCTTGCAATATTTCAGCAAGCTATACCTTGAGCAACTCCCAATTATTAAAAAATTAAACATCATTTAATTGCTGCAAGAAGCACAACAATATAATATTTATTTGAATATACAGTAAAACTCTATTAAAGGAATCACATGAATAGATGGATTAAGATGTAATAGGCACAAAATCATTCTCCTAAGTAAAAAGCTAAAAAGAATAACATGGCATGTATTTATAAAATGCTCTCTCTCATTCTCATTATCCTCTTTTTCATTAATGTCAAAGTGAGTTTCAAATTACTGAATTTTTTTTTTTCTTGTGGTACTGGGGATTGAACTCAGGGGCATTCTACCTCCGAGCTATACCCCCCCAGCCCTATTTTTTATTCTTTATTTTGAAACCGAGTCTCACTAAGTTGCGGAGTGCCTCACTAAGTAGCTGAGGCTGGCCGCGAACCCAGATCCTCTGGTCTCAGCCTCCCAAACGCTGGGATTACAAGCGTGCGCCACCATGACCGGCTTCACATTACTGAATATTTCTAGTGTTCCTTAAAATTTAGTGCGTTATAGTTAAGCTTAAAGTGATTTTTGACATCACTCCCAATTTGGGTGCTTTCCTCATCTCCCAAAGATTACCATAATAATGCACCTAGTATATTTCACTCAAGAACGTTTTAAGAATTTTAAATTAACTTACACACATGCATTCACTTGTACATGCCAAGAGAGAAATAGAGAAGCAAAACTGATTCTAAATCAAACTCTGCTAAGACACACCTTTACTATTAAACACAGAAAAGCGGCAGATGAAACAAATCTATCACTGTACTCAAAAACCAATAGAAGCATACCTATGGACCAAAACTAGAGCTGAAATAAAAGCTTTAGGTTGCTGAAACCCTGGGTCCAAGAGAAGCACTGGTGAATGTGAATTCAGGACCTTGGAAATAAAGGGGACTGAATCTACCCCAAATGAAATGAGGGATACCAGAGCTCAGTTTCTTATGCATCCTTAGTGAACCCTCTCTTCTTTGAATAAAAATGACTTAACCTTTGTGTAAGTAAAAAAAAAAAAATCAGATCCACAGGGTAAACATAAGACAATTTGCAAATATCTCCCATGAAATGGGAGTACAGGAGGTGAATGGTAAAAGAGGAGGGTCTCCTGCATTCATTGCACTCCTCCTTAAGCTATTTCTTTTACTCTATTGCTACTCTACTGTAGTGTCTCAAGGGTTTGGCAGTGGGAACTTTCTACTAGGGTAAAGACAAATATGGGGTACTATGTAGAGACTTTTAAAATAATAGTAGAACCAATTAAAAGACAGATTGCTTTTTATTTTCTCCAAGTGCCAGAAATTCTAAAAAAAAAATCATTCATACGGATAGGTTGTAAACAATTGATGTGGTAACTGAGTGACACTTCCTTTCTGTGGCAGAAAGAGTAGAACAGAAAGTTATTATTACTGTACCCCCCCCTCAGTTTGAGTGGTATATTCTGAAGGTATAGCCCCTATTGGGGAATATGGATATAGCTCAGTCATGTGCACATTAAATTATGATGTTGACAGTTTTGACTACACATGGTTTTCTTATTTAGAGGAAAGGAAAATCAGTTTTTTCATTTGCTTCCTTGAATTCTGCATCTCCTGAATGGCTGTGTTTAAGTCAATATTCTTACTGCTACAATCCAAAAGACCTGACCACAGAACACAGAAGAGGGTTTATTTTCTCAGTTTCCTTAGAGATTGCAGGTTCAGTCCATGCGAGGCCAGTATGTATGGATCTCAGGGCATGGCAGCAGGAAGCAAGAGAGGAAGAGAGTAGGGCTCTCTTCTCATATCATGGGGGCCTAAAGCCTGAAGCAAGAGGGAGCGTAGGGAGAGGAGGAAGGATATATAGTTCCTAAGGCCACACTCCCAGGGACCCCTCCTTAGCAACCAAGCCCCTATTCCAACATCAATACCTTGTTTCTGTGAGGGTTAGGGGGCATTCTAAATCCAAAGCATTACAGGCAGGGAGAAAATTGCTTGCTTGACTCAGGTACCATAACTCTTCTTCATCTTGAGCAGGCTCTTTGGAGAAAGGAAGAACACACGTGCTGGTTTGTACAGGACCATCCTGGTTTACATCTGTGGGCCAAGCTTAGTTAATAGTATTGCTCCTTTGCACTCTCAAAACTGCATGACAAATTATGTAGTTGATCATTATTGAGAGAACTATAAAATATTATAAAATATGAAATAAGTGATATAAAATATTTTGTTATATGGTTACACTATTTATTGAGAGTGCAATAAAATATACAATATAAAACATTGATGATAACAAATATCCTTCATCAAATGCATTCTAATTTTGAACTAACAAAATAATTCCAGAAATTTTGTAATTCCCAGTAGTCAATTACTGCTGACCATACATGTGTGCGCTCATTACATTATTGGTCATTCCCTTTGGTAGAGACTGTACAGAAAGCTTGAAGTTCATAAGAGCTGGTTGCTAGGAGAAGGTTATTACTACTAGAGTGTATGGATAAAGAAGGAAACAATATCCTTCCATGGGTTGTTTTAAACATTAGAGGAATCACATCAGTTGAGGTTATTGATCAGATTTTCTTTTATGCTGAAGGCTATACTCTGGAGATGGAATAATCACTAGTTGTTTGGTGACAGCAGATTTTGTAGTTTGTATATGGGTACCTCAATGGTGTTTATTGGGAGCTTATAGAACTCATACATAAGTGGTCTGGGAGCAAAGTAAGAGATTCTCTTAGCCCTTTGCTTACTTTCTTTAAGTGCTGTAGGGAAATCAAACTATATCCTCAGTAGCCAGATTAGAAAAAGAAAGGTCCTGATGGGTCCATTTCCAAGTCAAGAGCAGTGGTGCACACCTGTAATCCATCTACTTGAGAAGCTAACACAAATGAGCTTTTTCAAGGCCAACCTCAGCAATTTATTGAGACTCACAACAACTTAGTGATACTGTTTCAAAATAAGAAATAAAAAGGGCGAGGGTATAGTTGGGAGGTAGAACACTTCTGGGTTTAATTCCCAGCACCACAAACAAATAATAATAATAATAATAATAATAATAATCATCATCATCATCATCATCATCATCATCATCCATTTGTTTCCATACCCCAAGATCCAATCCTATCCAGTAACTCTAACCCCCAAGGCAAGTCCATACTCATAGCTTATCCTCCATAGTTCCAAAATTCTCCAAAGGGTCTGCCTAAATCCCTCTTTGAACCAGCATCTAACTCAGAACAAGCTCATTTTGCAGAAAGAACAGCTTGTATTTATTATGCCTCCAAGTAGATAATATAGCAGAGAGGTCAAATGGCATTCTTTCAGAACAAACAGTTTCCTTAAGTTTCTTGGGAAAGAAAGGCTATGCAGAAGCTACTTTTCTCCCCGGATCAATAGTATGTGTTTTAAGCTCTTCAAAGGACATAATATTCACCAAGGCTTTCAAAAGAAAAAAAAGAAGCATAGCACAGGTAATTTCTAAATGTTGGATTCGGGGTATAAATATGCTGACCAAAGCCACATATTCCTCTCCTAACTGTAGGAATAATCAGGAAGGATTGGGGAAGTAGTTGTGTGCTGGAGCACTTGCCTAGAATGGGTAAGGTCCTAGGTTCAATCCCCAGTACAGCTAAAAAAAAATAATGTGATGTGAAAATATGAATGTATCACTTTGAATCTGTTATGTATAGTTATAATGCAATAATAAAAATGCCCCAAAAGAAGAATGGACCATGAGAATATGTGAAAATATAAAACAATGAACTAGAATGACACTAGAAACAAAGTCATTGAGTTGGGTTTTCATAGTTGTGTTTGAATTCGTGGCTTTATTTTTTAAATTCAAAATGGATTGTTTCATATCTTCCTCCCATATGGGGATATTAATCCTTATTCCCATCACCAGCACCATCACTGCTGTCATTAGCATTAAGAAAGACCCCATGGCCCTTTCCCAAAGTTATCTCTCTTCGGTGTGTGGGTCTTCTATCGAAGAAAGTTTTGTTTTAGTGAGATTTATTTTTTTTTTTTTGCTACTGTGATGAAAATACCTGATGGAAACAATTTAGAAGAGGACAGTTGTATTTGGCTCAAGGTTTCAAAAAGTTTAGTCTGAGTGGACCAACTCAAAAGTAGAAAGCACAGCAGCAAGGGCTGGAGGAGGAAAAACCACTCTCATCTCTACAGCCAGGGAGAGAGAAAGACAGAGAGAGGGAGAGGGAACAAACCAGGAACAGATACAACCTCAAAGTCCACATTCCTGGGTGACCCAACTCCTCCAGCCATGCCTCACCTCCAAACCTGGCTGCACTGGTTAACACATGAGCCTCTCTGAGGAACATTCTATAACCAAACCATAACAGTTTTCTTTAAAAGGTTTAGTATTCTTTTCTCTTTTTTGTAAGTTCTAAAATCTAAGTAATATAATACATATCTAATGCAAATAATCTGTTTTCCAAAACAGTTTGTTATTTTAAGCAATTCCTAAATAAAGATTCCATTATTTATTTTAGAACCTTATGTATTTTAATCAGTTTTTATAGGTCTGAAATATATCAGAGTTAAAAGAAAAATAAAACTTGGTCAAGTGTTTCAGAAAACATCTGATTACAAAAAGGACATAATAAAAAATTCTACACTTAATTGTCTGAACACATGGGAGACTGCTATTCTTTTCTTTAACAAATGAATAGAGAATTGCTTATGATACTTTCTATGCTTCGGGGTTGGAAAAATAAAAGCTCTTTTAGAAACAGTAAGGCATTAACACAATGTGTCATGATTTTTCCAGGAATCATAGCCAAAGCCTGACATTTATGCTGAGATGTGAAGGAGTTAGACAGATAAGCAATAAAAAATGATTCCAAGTAAAGTTAAAAAGGAGCATAACTATGGATAATTGTAATTATCCATACTTTGCCACAAAGTATGCATTTTAATCTAAGTTTATAGAGCATTAATGACAATATCTACTTATTGCTCCCTTATTAAATCAAAGAACCTGTCTGTAATTTTCATTCCTTCCATTTATTTTCATTTAAACCAGAAACAAATATAATTGAAAAATCAATATATTTAGACATATACCTATAGTGACTCATAGTAAAATATGAATAATCTTAACTGTCATGCTAATTGCTTTCAAAAATCCAACAGAGTATCCATTCCTATCTGGTCATTTCAGTGCCTACATATAAAAACAATAGTAACTCAATCAATGGTGATTAGCATAACAATTAAGAT
>PVLC010042343.1:0-12977 GCA_004027655.1 Graphiurus murinus
TTTTTTTTTTTTTTTTTTTTTTTTTTTTTTTTGGGGTACTGGGGATTGAACTCAGGGACGTTCTACCTCCGAGCTATACTCCCAGTCCTATTTTTTATTCTTTATTTTGAAACCGAGTCTCACTAAGTTGCAGAGTGCCTAACTAGGTAGCTGAGGCTGGCCGAGAACCCAGATCCTCCGGTCTCAGCCTCCCGAATGCTGGGATTACAAGCGTGCGCCACCACGCCTGGCTCGGCTCTGAATTTTTATACCCTAAATTTGGGTCCACTGTGATTCAATTTCTGTTTAATTTTTCTCCTTGTTTACTCATAATTTGCATATTACAAGAAACATTAAATTTCAGAGAAGGTAGAGTTCAACTCCATGTGAAAGAAGAGGGATATGTTTTACCAACTGCCTCATAATTTACAAGTCTACCACTGCCCACCGTGGCGCTAAACTTTGGCATTATTATCAGGAGAATATTAGTGTCTTTCATTTAGTCTCTCCTGCTTTCAAATTTTGCCTCTTCTCAAGCTTACCAAAAATTATAAATTAGGCCCAGTAGAGAACTGTATACTGCCTGATGGCCACCTCCAAAGACCAGATCAAAGTTTCAAACTTGCTTATATGAGCTGATCAAGTTTAGATAAAGCTCTATCCTTCTTCCCTGTAAGGTCTGGGCTGGAGTAGAGGGAGTGGGAATGTGTGAAGGGAAGTTTAATTCTTTATTTTTCCAGAATAGCTGTGTTTGGATTGTTGTATTCTCATAAATTTTTAGGGTCTTTCCTTAAAAAAAAAAAGCATTTCAAGTCAGGCATAGCAGTGCATGCTTGTAATCCCAGTACTTGAGAGGCTAAGACAGGAGGATTACCGGTTTGTGGCCAGCCTCAGCTACTTAGTGAGGCCCTCTGCAACTTAGTGAGACCCTGTTTCAAAATAAAAAATAAAAATTGGGCTGGGGGTATAGGTTGGAGATAGAAGTCCCCTGGGTTCAATCACTAGTCTCTCTCAAAAAAAAAAAAAAAAAGCATTTCAGTGACAGGTAGGAAGAAGGTAGCTAGCTGTTGGGAGGAGAGTGTGCATTCTATGTGAGGAAGACTGGATAAGACTTTTCTTCTCGAAAATAGAAAACTAAGGCAGTTGTTAATTAATAAACCATTTATGTGATAGTTTTGGGCAGCCTACCAAACAATACATATTGCATGATCTCTTTGCATTTATAAAGAAATTTATAAACATTTCCACACATGCATATTGTATTGGAAGTAGACTGGTAAGATATCTGCCAAAGTTGACCATTTCTGTAGAAGGGAATGGGGAAGTCTCAAGGAAAACCACCATTTATTTTCTCCTTTCCTTTCCTTTCCTTTCCTTTCCTTTTTTTCCTTTCCTGAAGGTTGAACCCAGAGGCTAAGTTGCTGAGGCTGACTATGAACCTGTGATCCTCCTGTCTCAGCCTCCCAAGTACTGGGATTATAGGCATGTACCACCACACCCAGTGCTGTTACTGTTTTCTCTGTATACTTCTAAATTGAAGTCTTCTATGAAAAAGCATTCATATTTGGATAATAAAAATAGAAAAACTGCTTGGAAAAGTAAATCAAAGGAGAATTATGGAGAACCTGAGAAGTTTATACTTATGAACTTGAGGAGCCATGGATGTTTTTGAGCTGAGTGGTAAGGAGGGGGCTCAGGAAAGGTAAGTTGGAACTATGTGGTTTGGATTTACATATGGAAAGAGATACCCAGGGTTAGTCTGAACACGGTTCCACTTGCGTTTTAGCCTGGGGATCAGAATAGTACCATCTGGATTACTGTCCCAATGTTTGTAGTTTATTAAATACCACCCAAGAGATGTTCTGTGGTAACCAAATCTGGTTATGCTATTTGTGCCCATGCTAATTTCTTTCACTTGGAACTCAAAAGGTCTCTTAGCCTCTTGGTTACTTATAATGTTTCTGTGTCATAGAAGGCAACAGAGAAGTGGATTTCATTAAGGAACTGGCCAAAAAGATCAGGTGAGAATTCTACTTTTGCCTCTCTCCAATCTGGTCTCCATGACAGCCAGAGAGATCTTTTTCTTTTCTTTTCTTTTTTCTTCTTTTCTTTTCCCTTTCCTTCCTTTCCCTTCCCTCCCTCCCTCCCCCCTCCCTCCCCCCCACCCTTCCTTCCTTCCTTCCTTCCTTCCTTCCTTCCTTCCTTCCTTCCTTCCTTCCTTCCCCATACTGGGGATAGAACCCAGGGTCATTCCACCTCTGAGCTACTCCCAGCCCTTTTCTATTTTGAAACTGGGTCTAGCGAGGTTGCTGAGAGTTTCCCTAAGTTGCTGAGGCTATCCTCAAACCTGTGGTCCTCCTGTCTCAGCTTCTCAAATGCTGGAATTGCAGGCATGTACCACCACCACACTTGGCTGAGATGTTTTAAAAACACAAATCTGGTTGTATTGCAACTTCACTGACTTTCCTAAGATCATTATAAGTACAACTCGTGAGGGACAGCCCTGGGTTCCTTTCTGATGGTAAGCCTAGGACTCCTTGGGGTCATATTTCCTGTTTGCCTGCTGAAAGAAGGTGGCTTGAGAGAGAGTGCTAACAAAGCAAAGAGCAGTGGAGATGAACTACAGAGAGAGGGAAGACAAGGATGACAGAAAAGAGGGCTAATAGTACTAAAGTCCCTAAATCCACTCTCACCTTGAAGCCTGGTTGGCCACAGCTCTTTTTGAACTTGGTTACACTGTTTATGTCGATGCTAGTTGGACTTGGATTTCTTTCACTTGGAACTTCAGAATCCTGAATAATACCCTCCCCTTCAGTGTTGGATTCCCCACACTATGTAACTGGGGCTCTGTGCTGGCAGCACACTTGAACTGCTGTACTGGCGAGGTTTGTGTGGTTTTACGGGATCTAAAGTCTCTATTTTATGCTAACAAAGAATGCTACAAGCCGGGCGTGGTAGCACACACTTGTAATCCCAGCATTTGGGAGGCTGAGACTGGAGGATCCGGGTTCGAGGCCAGCCTCAGCTACCTCGTGAGGCACTCCACAACTTAGTGAGACCCAGTTTCAAAATAAAAGAATAAAAAAAATAGGGCTGGGGGCATAGCTCGGAGGTAAAATGCCCCTGAGTTCAATTCCCAGTACCACAAAAAAAAAAAAAAAAAAAAAAAAAAAAAAAAAAAAAAAAAGAATGCTACATAGTTGAAGGGGAAGGAGTGGAAGGCAACTCAAAGTGTCATTCATCATATATCATATCATATCATATCTATCTATCTATCTATCTATCTATCTATCTATCTATCTATCTATCTTCTATCATCTATCTATCACCTATCTATCTATGGTACTGGGGATTGAACCCAGGGACATTCTACCTCTGAACTACACCCCCAGACCTATTTTGTTTTTGTTTTGAAACAGAGTTTCACCAAGTGACTGATGCCGGTCTGGAACCTGCCATCCTCCTGTTGTAGCCTCCCAAGTACTGGATTATAAGCATGTGCCACCACCTCTTAATATATATCTGAATTGTCACTGTGGAGATGAAGCCTTAATCACTTGGATGATGGCTGTCCACCCACTTTGGTCATGTGGATGGGAAATAAACACTTGTTAAGTCACTGACATTGGGGGGTTGCTTGTTATCACCATAAAGCCTTTTCTATCTTTTTTTTTTTTGTGGTACTGGGGATTGAACTCAGGGGCATTCTACCTCCGAGCTATACCCCCAGTCCTATTTTTTATTCTTTATTTTTGAAACAGGGTCTCACTAAGTTGTGAAGGGCCTCACTAGGTAGCTGAGGGTGGTCACGATCCCCGATCCTCTGGTCTCAGCCTCCTTAATGCTGGGATTACAAGTGTGCGCCACCACGCCCTGCTCAGCCTTTCATATCTTGATTGATAGAACCACTAAATAATTGAGTATTATAAGTTCTGGAAGCTTAACTCTGAACTTGAGAATCTCTAATGAACATAATTATAGGGAGAGTAGAAGGCAAGAGTTCAACTGATGTGTAGAAGAATCATTCCTTCTACCTACTTCCGATTTTGTGGACCCTATGTTACTTTATAAGTAGGGTTTGACAATTAGCCTTTCCAAATCCATCCTACAGCCCTGTATAAGATTTTATTTTGTTATTGTTGGTGACCCCTGATCCTTATTAAACTTTTTTTCATTGTTAACTTCTCAAGTACAATTCAATTTGGATTCACTCAAAACACAGGGCACAAAAAAATACAAAACAAAAAAACCACAGGCCACTAGATTTTTATTAAGAGAAACCTTCCAGCCCTCAAAGCTACATTTTTATTTATGGTGGCTTGCTGTAGTTTTCTTCGATCTTTGTGCCAGCCTCATTTTTAAGAAACTGCTTGTCTGGACTTTTAGGCCAGAGTTTTACTTGTAGAGCAAATGAGCTTTAGGCATATTTGCTACATTATTTGTTGGAAGTGAACCATACAAATTAAGATTTTTAGTGGCTGTGGGGGTATACACCTATAATTCTAGCTACTTAGGAAGTTGAAGCAGAAGTTGAATCACAAGTTTGAGGCCAGTCTGGGTAACTTAGCAAAACTTTATCTGAAAAAAAAAGAAAAGAAAAGAGAACTAGGGATGTAGCTTAGTGGTAAAGCACCCCTGGGATCAATCCCCAGGATCCCCACTCATCCACCCACACATAAGATTTTCAATGGATTTGGGCTCAATTGTACTCATTGTTTGTGTATCTATAACTTTTATATCCTGTATGTGTGTATGTAAAATTATTTCACAAGGAAACCTTGTAATAATGAGAATTTCTCTATTTTTAATAGCTATACTAATCAATTCAAACTGGGGTTATGCAATTTCCTCAAATTTGACATATAGATTTTGGTATTTATTACATATTATTAGTATTTTTAGTATTTTGGTGGTGGAGATGGAAGCCGGGGTTTTGTGCATGCCAAACACACATTCTACCATTGAGTCACCCCCCAAACCCTGCAGATTTAAGTAGACCTTGATGCCAGAATGTTGGAGGCACCTTGATCTACTTGGGCACTTTTGTGATACTGATGAGCAAGTGTTAACAATGTGTCACAAGACAAGGCCCCATAGGTGAAATAGTCAGATGAGGTAATTGAAAATTAGTGGGTTCTGGCTGGAGACGAGGCTCAAATTTGTGGATAATTCATTGTGTGTGTGTGTGTGTGTGTGTGTGTGTGTGTATTTTGAAAGGTTACATCTTTAATCACATGATGCCAAAGGCTTTCACAAAGTTGAAAAAAATTCCTTTTTTTTTTGAGACAGGGTCTAGCTGTGTTGCATAGGTTGGTTTCAAACTCTTGGGTTTAAGTAATCCTACTTTCTCAGCCTCCTGAATAGCTGGGACTCCAGGTGTGTACTGCTGTACCTGGCTGCAAAGTTGATAAAATTCTCATGATTCTATGAGCCAGATAGTTTTTTGTTTCATTATCCAAGGAACGCAGGGATGTCACAGCAAGTAAGGGGAAAGGAAATCTCCAAAGTGGCAACACATTGATCACTATGCAGAATGATCTTGTACAGAAACCTGGTGAGAATTATAGGATTGCAGCCTTTATTGACCTTCTATTGGCCTGTGACTCTAAGTAGCATGAGCTCAATATAGACTCTACATTATCGATGTTCCTACAAAACTTGCATTTTAATACCCTTTAAGAATTCAGGATTGATAGAAATAGTCTTGTATCCTAATGATCTGAAACTGTAGATAAAAATAGATGGCTGCCCTCCTGGAACAGAAGGGTAAGTATCCTCTTGAGTGCTGATGAAGTGGTTTTAATGTCAAGGCCCAAGAATGACCTCAGTAATTGGTTCAGAGTAATTAACCATTGTCGGTGCTTTTAATGCAAAGTATTGCAGAGCAAATGACACGCTCATTGGTGGATATTCCCTCAAATTCAACTGATTTAAATAAGTAAAAAAACCAAACAAAAACAATAACCACAAGAAAACAAACCAAATCCACATATCAAGTATAGCCAGTTAGTTTTGGGGGGATTATTTAATCCTACCAACTCCACTAGAAAGCCATTTGATATATTAGAATGTCTTAAATAACCATGGAGGTTACTGTTAACATCTGCTGTAAGTATTTTCTAGTTCAGAATAATATCGACTGTGCTTTATAGTATACAACTTGGGGGTGGGAGATCCAGGCTACTTCCCGAAGGAAAAAAAATAACTTTGCTAGTAGATTCATCTCCATGTGGAATCTGGCTAGGTGTCTCAATTTTTAAAATAGAACAACACCATTACTACCTGTGCAAGTACATTCTCACATGGTAGTGTTCTAGCGATGGTTCTACTGTGATTGTGAGGCTGTGTGCCCATTTTTCCACATATATCCGTGTTCAGTCAGTGTTGTCATATTGGAGTCTTGAAATTGGTAATTGAGGAATGTTTACACCAATGGTTCTCAATGAGAGCATTTTTGCTCCCTAGGGGATGTTTGGTAATGTCTAAAGACATGTTTTGTTGTCAAAACCTGGGGAGTTGCTGCTGACCTCTAGTGGATAGAAGCCAGGAATGCTGCTAAATATCTTACAATGTAAAAGACCATCCCTCTCCCCTTAGCAAAATAGTGTTGAGGCTGAGAGATCCAAACTTATATTGTACAAGTTGGCAACTACTACAAGCCTGGCCAGCTTGCTGTCCTCCTTTCTTTCTTTCCTTTTTTTTTTTTTTTTTGAGTGCCATTTTATTAGCCATTAAGCCCCACAGTGAATTCTTATACCTTTATCATTGTACAATTTCTAACTCTTATCAGTGGCCAGCTGGGAAAATTGATGTACTTGGAAGACTGAAATCAATGTTCTCCCCTAAGTAATTCATATAGACTATGGGTTAGACAACTTTTTCTCTAAAGAGCAGGAGAGTAAATATTTTAGGTTCTGTAGATCATGCAGTCTCTTTTCAAAGTACTTATCTCTGCCACTATAGTATGAACACTCCACAGACAGTACTTACAGGAATGAGCATTTCTGTGGTCCAATAAAACTTTATTTTTAAAGTGGAGTAGAATTGACTTAGACCCATCTTAGACATTGTCTAAATAAGGCCCTAATCTGATGGCATCGATCATCTGTTTAAACTCAAAAGGCTCCTTCTCCAGGTCTGGCAGATACTCTGGGCCAATAGCAAAAGGTCCAAATGCTAATAGCTTAGATTTATATTCTTTGATCTCGCCCACAAAGAAATTCGGCACAGGAAACTTTAATAAAGTTCCTTATTAAAAGCCACTGCTGTTAACACAAATGTCCCTGTGCACATAAGCCAAAACTGTGGCCCAAATGACAGCAGAACCCAAAGAACCTCTGAAGAATCATGATTAACCTATGGTTCTTTTTTTTTTTTTATACTTTTATTTATTTTTTTTTTTTAATTTTTTATTTCTTTTTTTAATTTTTTAGCATGGAAAACCTATGGTTCTTGCATAGAAACTCTAAGGTCCCCAGAGGCCAGAGTGTCTACCATCTTCTTCCGGTCCTGGCCCTGCCCCATTAGCCTACCTGACATCGCAGTGCATTCTGGGCTACTTCTTCAGGGAGTCAGCACTGGTTGGATAAGCGATGTGCCACTGTCCCTGAATGCGCTTTGAAAATAACCACTACTTCAGTTTATATTGGGGAAGAATGGATAGTTCTTCAGCCCATAATCTGGTAAGATCTCAAATATTTGTGAATAAAGTTATCCCATTTTATGGGAGGGTATCATTGCCTTTACTCTTGCATTTTTCTTAAGGTGGAACTTCAGGGTTAAAATGCCCAGCATCAGTCATGACCTTTTCCTCCTGGCTGTTTGTCTCTCTTGGAAGCCCTTAGCCATAAAATGAGGTAGCAAAGGGGCCCCAGGACTGCGGGAAAGGATACACCATGTGGCTTCCTGGGAAGGCTCCCAGCTGTGGGCTGCTCCTCTCCTGTGGTTTTTGACCATATTTGGTGTCCTTAGAGCTGCAACAGGAGCCTGGAGAGGACGCTGTGCACCATATGCTTGTAGGATCAGGCTTATTGCAGTGGTTAGGCCAGGGCTGGCGTCCAGGGGGTGGAGGGCAGCCCTCTCTGCTGTGGCAGCCTGGCTTAACTAGTATGTTAATCTTCCTTTGTCACTAGGTGGCAGAATATAATTAAGATGTCAGGATTTCTTCCATAACATTGGAAGGCATTTCTAGATCCTTCTTAATGACCTCTTTCATTACTTGGCAATATTTGCTAATGCCATTTGGGGCTGAGGCATTGAAATAAAATTTTCTTCTGCAAACACTTCCTATATTTATCCAGGATTTTACGTTTTTCATTTCATGGGCTTGCCTCTTATCCAGAAGAATCCTTAACATAAAGCATATTCTCTTCCTAATGACGACCGTTTGGACAACCCAAGCTTTTTATTTTTACAGATGATTTTGTTACTCTTTGGAAGATAGAAATAAATAGCCTCCTGTCATCTGCAAAATTTCACATAATTTTATTATAATACATAATATGTAATCCATTTTATAAAATAAAAATCCATGAATCCCTACTGATAATAAATAGCTTTATTGATTTTCCTAATTATGAAGAAAATAAGTACTCATTTGCAAAATTCTAAAAATACAGCAAATGACAAAGAAGAAAAATAGATAGCAATCTCATTATCTAGAGAGATCAATTAAAAGGAGGATATGGTGTTCCATAAGATAAATTAATCTTATCAAATTGATGATGCACAGGTAGTATAAGCCCCATAGTCTCACAGGTAAATAGAAGCCCCATAAAATATAATCCTTGGCTATCTGAAGCTCTAGGTCAGTGCTTCAAACAATGCATGCTGATGTTAATTACTATTTTATTATAGTAAATTTGAAGCATATGGAAAAAAGTAGAACTTCATAATAAAACTTCTGTATTAACACTTAGCTTAAAACATTATCAGTACTGACCAATCTTGTTTCTTCAACACATGTAGTCCCTTCTCCTCTCTGATTATTATTATTATTATTATTATTATTATTATTATTTTTGCGGTACTGGGGATGGAACTCAGGGGCATTCTACTTCCAAGCTACACTCCCAGTCCTATTTTTTATTCTTTATTTTGAAACAGGGTCTCACTAAGTTGCCAAGGGCCTCACTAAATAGCTGAGGCTGGCCTCGAACCCAGATCCTCCTGTCTCAACCTCCCAAGTACTGGGATTACAAGCGTGTGCCACCACGCCTGGCCCCTCTGATTATTTTGAAAGAAATCCTCAATATTATTTCATTTTACTTATACCTATTCCATTATGAATCTCTACAATCAGGACTATTGTGCAGTTTTGATGATCAACACAATTAAATAATAAAATTATTCCTGTAAATCATAGTGGGGATGGGCAGAGTTACCCACAGAAGCACAGCTTGGTCAGGAGAGGGGGTGGTCTGACTGCAGTGGGCCAGATTGCCTGCCTTTGGAATCTGAGATTTATTCTGTTGGGGAAAATATGACCCTGATCAAGTGTGGATTTCCCTTCAGTCTTCAGATGAGTGTGTACAAAGAGTTTCAGTGGACAGAAAGCAACAGACCAAACCTGTGGATGGTGTCTGCAGGAATCTCCTCCAGTGCCAACCTTTCACACGCCCCCCGCCCACCCCCCCTTTTTGTCACCAACTTCTACAGCTGAATATTCTGTGCTGGGAGCCCTCTCTCCTAGGGTCTTAGTTTCAAGTTCCATTTCTTGCCCTTCCAGGGCCAGGCTCAGCCTTCACCATCTTCTCAGTCGGGCGTAGGCCTTCCTCATTTCCCCCTGATTGGCACTGGCCCACAGAGCTCCTTTCACCCCTCTGCCTTAGCTGGGTTGGGGGTACCCTTTTTGCAAGAGTCGCTGAATTTTCCTCCCTTCTCACTTCCTCTTCAAGCTCTCATTGCTACATGAAAGTCCCTGTCAATTCCCCTTTCCAGAACACTAATACCACAAGACTCATCGGGTTGGCCCCACTTCTCTTTCCCCATCCCCACTTCTCCCTGTCCCAGTGCTGACCACAAGTCAGGCTCTAGGATATGAGAATGTGATTGCCTTGAAGAGCTCACTGATTGTCCGGGGCCTAGGTGAGGGCAGGGGCAACATATGAGCCAGAAAAAGTGTCATCGTGAGTGATAAGGGGACGTTGAAGAGGGGTAGGGATATTCTGATCAGGGTAGTCAGTAAAGGCTTGTCCAGGGAAAACATTTGCTTTCTATGTCTGTATTTATTTTAATGTTGGATCAGATTATATATACATATAGTTCGCATGTAGACAATTCATAGATATATTTATCTTCCCCAAACCCCATTGTTTTTACCCATCCTCGT
The DNA here is from genome assembly GCA_004027655.1 of Graphiurus murinus. Classification (NCBI taxonomy): domain Eukaryota; kingdom Metazoa; phylum Chordata; class Mammalia; order Rodentia; family Gliridae; genus Graphiurus; species Graphiurus murinus. The sequence continues at coordinate 10,310 of PVLC010042343.1, forward strand.
GTTCTCCAAAGGTACTCACTCCTATTAGTTTATGTGCTCTTCTAGAATTTCTGATAAGTTTTTTTTTCCTTTCTCCTTTCTTGTAGCATATGATATTTACTGGTGTACACTTTGTGTTTTTAAACTTAATATTATCATTTTGGGCTTCATAAAATGGACTCTGGAATCAGAATGCTTGCGTTCAGATTCCAGTTCTGTAGTTCACTAGCCGTGCGAATGTGGTGAGTTACTGAACCTCTCTGTGCCTTAGTTTCTACATCTGTTTCTGGTGCTTTCAAAATCTTGCAACTTCGTCACGTACTAAACTTTATCATTCACTTTATGCCATACTTATTCAACTTTCTCAGATGCTAAAATCTCTTTCAGACATCCTATTCTGCTCTTTTTTATTTTTTAGCTGTCTGTTCATGTACCTATTCTGCATTGTTTTAGTTTGTGAGCCTTTATCTATGTTTAGCATATGATAGTGTAGTAAACATATGATACTTTTACATGTTTATTATATGATAGCTTACTATGTGATAGTAAACATAAGTAAATGGGGACTTGAAAGCTGATCTTACTTGCTTTGTGTCCTCTTGTGGTGAAAGGAACAGATAAGCTTCCTGTGACTTTTTTTTTTCGGTACTGAGGATTGAACCCAGGGGCATTCTATCTACAAGCTACACCCCCAGCCCTATTTTTTATTCTTTCTTTTTGAAACAGGGTCTCACTTAATTGTGGAGGGGCTCACTAAGTAGCTGAAGCTGGCTTTGAACCTGTGATCCTCTTGTCTCAGCCTCCTAAGTACCGAGATTACAAGCGTGCACCACCACACAACTTCTTTTATAAGGCCAACAATCCATTTGGGCAGTGACCCCCACCTCCTAATACCACTGCATTGAAGATTAAGTTTGAACATATTGATTTTCGAGCGACACAAACATTCAAATCATATCATAACCCTTACAAGGCAGATATCATCCTGTTTTTAGAAATGAGGATCCTGAACCTTGGAGAGATTAAGTCACTTTCTTAGGACTATATTGCAAATAAGAGTAAAGATTCAAACCATGTTCATTTGTGTTACACTTTTTGTAGTTCCTGGTGCTTTTTTTGAAGCCATGAGCTGGGTTCAGTGGCACCTGCCTATAATCCCAGTACTTGGGAGCCTGAGACAGGAGGATAACAGGCTTGAGGCCAGCCTTAGCAACATAGCAAGACCCTTAGCAACTCAGTGAGATCTTGTTTCAAAATAAAAAATAAAAATGGCTGGGGGTTTAATGCAGAGGTAAAATGCCCCTGGGTTCTATTCCCAGTGCAAAGGAAAAATAAAATAAAATAAAAACAAAACCAAAAACCAACCAAACAACAACAAAAAACTCACCATGGATAAAAATCCTTCATTAGCACCAATCCTTCATTAGAAAAAAAAATCTGAAAAAGAAATCGAGGCTGGGTATAGTGGCCCACACCTGTAATCCCAGTACTTGGGAGGCTGAAACAGGAAGATCACAGATTCAAGACCAGTCTCAGCAACTTAGCAAGACTCTCAGCAACTTATTGAGACCCTGTTTCAAAACAAAAATTATAAAATGGGCTGGGGATGTAACTCAGAGATAGACTGCCTCTGGGTTCAATTCCAAATACCAAAAAAAAAAAAAAAAAAAAAGAAAGAAACGGAGCCCCCAATGGTTATATAATTTTACACATATACACACACAACTGTAGAGATTCCCATGTATCAAGAACTGTGTAGGTGCTGAGGAAACAATGACAAATGGGATCTGGTCCCAGCCCTTGACTCTCCTCTGGGATCAGGCCAGCAGGTCTTTCTGGTCTGGTCCCTCTTCATTTGTTGCATCCCGAGGACTATCTGCTCGGTCTCTTCATCCCATGCTGGCTTATGCAGGCCTTTTTTGTTTCAGAACTGATAATGCATTTATGATTAACCAGTAGTGGTTTCCTGGAGTGCTGTTTTAAAGACTATGAGGCTCTATCTGCAGTCAGTGGTAAAAAGTGCTGTAATTAGTCATACCTGCCATGGAGGCAGGAGGGAGACATGAGGGCAAGCACACCATATATTTGTCATACCTGAACTTGTCCAGAGTGATCAGTTTCTTTCTGCCGTTGTTACAAATGACATCAACTATATTTTATGGCTTGAACTCACCATTTCTTAAATTGCTACAAAAACTATTTCCCTCTTGGGAAGTCCTGGAGTAGGAATCCATTTAATCAGATGAATCACTGTTTCTCAACTGTGTTTTTTGTCCAAGGACCCTTGTCTCTTCATTGCTAATTGCACAACCTATACCTCAGTGCTGGAGGTATTCCTTTGTTACAGTTCTGTAAGAATGTCCTCTATCATTGCTCTTGAGTGCCCTTTATTATGTCATCATGGTGACTTTTTTTTTTTTTTTAGAAGTGAAACCCCTGCACTGAATGCTACTTTGTCCTCCAAAGGTCCTTTATTTAATAATTTCGTCCTCTATCTTTCCATGTGAAATTCCTCTTGTTGCCATGGCTGGAGTTAAGAATGCTTACTGGCTGGTGTTTGGAGTATTAGTTGTTAACTTTTTCAAGGCTGCACACAAATGCGTTCTTGCATCTCTAGGGGCAAATTTGAGGTAGTTCTGTCCATTCTATTTGTTGGATGAAAGCCATGCTCATTAATGAAATACTTCCT
>PVLC010042344.1:0-12988 GCA_004027655.1 Graphiurus murinus
TACTGGGGATTGAACTCAGGGGCATTCTACCTCCAAGCTATACCCCCAGCCCGATTTTTATTCTTTATTTTGAAACGGGGTCTCACTAAGTTGCAGAGGGCCTCACTAAGCAGCTGAGGCTGGCCTTGAACCCAGATCCTCCGGCCTCAGCCTCCCAAATGCTGGGATTACAAGCATGCGCCACCACACCCGGCTACAAAGACTTCTTTTCAAGAGCAATGGTAGGGCATTTGGGTGCCTTCGGATTGCCGCACTGGAGCACAGGCGCCCCAAATTGATCAACTATGAAGAGAAACACTACATGCACTGGCGTGTGTAAAATAGCAAACTGTTAGCCGGGCGTGGTGGCGCACGCTTGTAATCCCAGCATTCCGGAGGCTGAGACCGGAGGATCCGGGTTCGAGGCCAGCCTCAGCTACCTAGTGAGGCACTCCGCAACTTAGTGAGACTCGGTTTCAAAATAAAGAATACAAAATAGGGCTGGGGGTGTAGCTCGGAGGTAGAATGCCCCTGAGTTCAATCCCCAGTACCGCAAAAAATAAAATAAAATAAAATAGCAAACTGTTAACATTATCATTTTAGCCCATTATAATTTTTTAAAATCTTCATAAGTGCTTGCGTATTTACTTTCTGAGGAAGTTCTGTGGTGGAGGAAAAGGGTGTTTCTAATGATAATAGTAAATGTAAATTAGTTCCTACCCTGACCATGCCCTACCCCCCAAAAAAACCTTCACCTTCATTCAGTTTTACCAACAAATGTAGTTCAAAGCCTCCTTAGCCTTTGTAAACAGACCCCCTGACCATCGTGGGTGACAGGACAGGTTCTTGACTCTCCAGAGGAATGGAGACACCTATCACAATGGGATCTCCAGTGTTTCCACCCCTCTCTCAGCGCAGCCGCGGCCTTTCCTTGCTGAGCACTGTGGTTCCTTTTGCTCCTCTCTTGGGGAAGCAGTGACCCCTTGTGGTAAAGATCAGATTAAACACAGACCTGTGTGGGGTCTTGTGGTTCATTCAAAGAGAGATCAGGGAGGTGCGCTGGATCTGCCTGGAGGATATTAGATGTCAGAGTAGTGGGGACAGTCTTCCAGAAACCTAATTCAAGGCAAGGAATCCCCCCAAAATGATGCCTGCTTTGAGGGTCCCAGAGATTTGGGCCAACTCCTGAAGTAAATGGGGCCCACAGTGGCCACTACCCTCCACACAAGGAATGAGGACAGTCCCTGGGAGGTGTAGCAGTGTGTGAGCCACTTCTGGGACTACGACCTTTGCCTACTGCAAAAATATTAAAAAAAAAAAAAATTTTTTTTAAATATTTTAAAATTATTTTTTTTTAATATTTTTATTTGTCTTGGGCTCACTGGCAGACACAGGAGGTGGCCTTCATGCTAATACTTACTGAGCCAGGTTCAGCCTCGCCTTCAGAGTATAAAACCATGTCTGTGTTTCCTTTCTCCAACTCTAACGTGAGTTCCTGAGGGCCTGGGCTGTATGACATATTTCTTGGTATAATTGCTAGCAAGTAGCGGAGAGGCTGGCACATAAAAGTGTTGGTGATGGAGGCCCCCTCGAGGGACAGGAGAGGGAGTCTGGCCTGCTCCTCGCCTAGGTGGCTTGTCTTCCTCCCCTGCCATAGTACTTGAGGCAAATGAAAAACCTTCAGTCCTGCCCACCAGGCTCCAGAGTTGCCGACTTCATAGACTGCCCACCCAAAGCCAAGCCCATATCTAGAGAAGCCCTTATGCTTCTCCAGGGCTCTGCACCATGTGAGAGTCAATGGTGGTCCTCCTACCCTTGGCTCTGGGCCAGCTCCATCAACACATCTCCCAAAGAGGCAGCTGAGGCCTCTTGAGATGGCTGGAGCCGGGCTGATTCTTCCTTGTTCAGTGTGTTTCCTTTGCACAGTATCCCCCGTGGACAGGCAGAGCTGCTGTGGTCCATGGCTCACCTAGAGCACTACTTAATGGAGAGTTTAGCTCAGGGAAACCTGTGAAGCCCTGAAACCATCTCATTTTCTTTATTCCAGTGGTCAAACACCAGCAACATCAGAGCTGAATTTCTTAAGGAAAGCGCAGACACTAGAGACATATGGGGTGGATCCTCACCCGTGTAAGGTAAGACTCCCCGTGGTGAGGGACCCCACTGCCCCGCCTCCTCTGGAAGACAACAGGAGCAGGGGACCATGTGCTTGAGCCCACCAGCCCCCTCAGTGTGTGCAGGAGGGGCTCCTCCAGGTGCAGAGGCCAGAGAAAATGTCTCAGGTTGAAAACTCCTCTGGATTCCATGCTGCATACTCTTTTGGTGCCACATCAATGTCAGAGCATCAGAGGCAAAGCCAATCTACATAACAAATCAGAAAGTGGGACCTGCTTGGGCAGCAGCTGGTAATGTGGTGGAAATGAAAAGGAGGAATGTAGAGGGCGCCCTGCAGCGATGATCAGCAGCCGCTTGGCACCTGTCCACCCTTCCCTGACCGGTAATCTAGTTTCTTTCCAAGAGCGGGTTTTATTGACTGCAGTGGCGTAAGTCACCACTTGAAACTGCAGTGAAGTCACCTTTAATTCCATTATGTGCCTGTAAGGGGAATTACTGGCCCAGCCTGGCCTCTCAGAGCACCAGTCACTGCTGACAGCAGCAGAGACAGAGACACAGGCACCTTCCTGTCTCCCTGTGGCCACATCCTTCCCCTGCAACTCCCATCCCTGGTACTTTGACACCCCTGGTCTCTGCTTCCGTTTCTCCACATTTCTGCCTGTCTATCCATTACTTTTTTTTTTTTTTTTTTTTTTTTTTTTTTGCGGTACTGGGGATTGAACTCAGGGGCATCCTACCTCTGAGCTACACCCCCAGCCCTATTTTTTTATTCTTTATTTTGAAACCGGGTCTCACCAAGTTGTGGAGTGCCTCACTAGGTAGCTGAGGCTGGCCGCGAACCCAGATCCTCCAGTCTCAGCCTCCCGAATGCTGGGATTACAAGCCTGTGTCACCACGCCCGGTATCTGTCTATCCATTACTGAAGAAGTTGTAGAACTGCCAGTAAAGCCAGCTCTCCAAGGTGGTGTGGTAGCGCATGCCTGTAATTCCAGCGACTTGGGAAGCCGAGGCAGGAGGATGGCAAGTTTGAGGGCAGCCTGGGCAACTTAGTGAGACCCTGTCTCAAAATAAAAGTTATAAACAGCTGGGAGATGCCAGGTGTGGTGGCACATACATGCCTGTAATTTCAGTACTTGGGAAGCTGAGCAGAGGATCACAGATTAGAAGCCAGCCTCAGCAATTTAGCAAAGCTCTCAGCAATTCAGCAAGACCCTATTTCCAAATAAAAAATAAAATAGGGCTGGGATGTAGTAAAAGAGACAGATGGGGGGGGAGACAGAGACAGAGATAGAGACAGAGAGAGTACAGGGACACAGTAGCGGCTGGGAGCTGGATGACATCAACCTTTTCTTCCTGACAGGAGAAGGGACACTACGTTTCAAGCAAAAATTAATAGTGTATTCTTTGCCTAGAGCAGCTGTAACAAAGTATCAGACTGAGTAGCTTTAAACATGAATTGCTTGTCTCCATTCTGGGCTCTAAGTGTGACATCCAGGTGCTGGCAAGGTTGGCTCCTCTGAGGGCCTGGAGGGAAGGATCTGATCAGGGCTCCCCCCTTGGCTTTCGGATGGCCATCTTCCCTGTGGGTATCCACATCTGCCCTCTGTTCATGTTTATGTCCAAATTTTCCCTCTTACAGGGTCACGTTATATTGGAATAGAGCCTACCCCCACGGACCTCAATTTAACTTAGTTACACAGATCCTGTCTCCAGATAAGGTCACATTCTGAGAGGCTAGAGTTAGGACTTCAACACAGGGGGAGTGGCACAGTGACATGGGGACTGAGCAGTGTTTCTCTGGCCCCTTGGTGAGTGATGGTGATTTGTTCTTGCCTAGGATTTAATATAAACCTCAAGAATATTCTGGCACTCAGAAAACCTGCTTCTCTTCCCCCACACATTTCCCTCTCCACCAGTGCAGCCTACTGCCAGATAACCCCCATGCTCTTGAGGCCAACATTGTCAGAAAATAAATCCATGTCTGTTTATACCAAAGAATTGACATGTAAATATTTAGATTAGCAAAGCTTCCTCAAGAATGCCCCCTGTGTAACAGAGGTGTTTTAAACCCCTCTGTCAGTTGCTAGACGTGCTTGCAGAGGACCTGCATGAATGAAGAGAGTTTGGGAGTAGCTGGCTCTGGGCTCCCATCCTGGCCTCCTACTTACTAGGGCCATTGGAGGCTTCTGAGCTCACTCATCTGTGATTAAGTGACAGTAGGTGTTCAATAACTGCTCTCTGAACTGCTGAGTCACTCCAGGGCCTTAAAAGACATAGCTGCCTAGCGATAGATATGATTATTAGAGGGTACTAGGTCACCTCTACATCTGAGCCCAAATCTGCCCAGTCCTCTTAAGGCCACAAATAAAAGGGGTCCGGGGTTAGGCAGTGCTGATAGCACAAACAGATGACAGGCAGTGACCCCAAGAATGACAACTAAAGGTAGGTAGAATTCTCCATTGTTGCCCAAAGGGATCTAAAAGCCACATGGAGTAGCAGCCAGTGCAGTGTTCAGTCCAAAACTACATGTACTCCCCAACTATGGGTGTCTTAGATCAGCCTTGATTTTTTCCCCGTTTGGTATTGGGAATTGAACCCAGGGGCATTCTACTTCTAAGCTACACCACCAACCCTTTTTATTTTGAAACAGGATCTTGCTAAGTTGCTGAGGGTCTTGCTAAGTTGCTGAGGCTGGCCTTCTGTCTCAGCCTCCCAAGTACTAGGATTACAGGCGAGTGCCACTGCACCCAGCTTTCAGCCTTGACTTTGATGAGTTGTCCATTTGAGGCACAGAAAGGCTGAAGAGGCTGCAGGAAGGAACCAGCATTCATACCAAGCATGCGGCCCAATCTCATGTATCATATTGTCTCAACCCAGCAGCATCAATTCCTGAAAAGAAGGGAAGAGGGACATATGTGGAACCCTTCCATGGCAGGCCCACAAAGTCCTTTTTCGTTGTTTCTCATTGAATCCTCAGCCAGCTCTGGGAAGTTATTCTCCCTGTTTTATAGCTGAGAAGGCTGAAATCTGGGAAGCCAAAGCTCACAACACCCTGAGTGGCAGAGCAACCATTTGAACTTGCCAGGTGTGGTGGCACACACCTGTAACCCCGGTACTTGGGAATCTGAAACAGGAGGATCGCAGGTCGGAGGCCAACATGTGATAACTTAGTGAGATTGTTTCAAAATTTAAAAAGAAAAAGAGCTAGAGTATAGCTCAGAGGTAGAACACCCCTGGGTTCAATCCCCAGTACCAACAACAACAAAAAAATTGAACTCAAGTTTCTTCCCATTGTATGTCCCTATGCAAAACAGAAGCCCAGGAGACTTACTCTGGGGCGAAGGTAGAAGTGGTCATCCATTGGGCTTCCTGTGCCCGTGCCTCTTGCTCACTCCAACCCTGTCAGGTTCCTGCTGTAGACATGTGGCCCCTGGGCTCCTCTCATTAGGCTCTGGCCATGGTTCCCACAGGCCTCACCAGCAAAGAGAGTGGTGCAGGAGCCTTTACTCTTACCACTAAGTACAGTCACTTTAGTGATGTGCTACCAAATACTGCCCTTAATGTTGCTACAAGGAGAGCTGAAATAAGCTGGTGCTCTCAGTGTAATAAATACTGATGATTTCTATTAACAGAGAGGCAATTACTGGGCCCAGGGAATCTGGGGCATGCGGCCCTGGGGAGGACAGAAGAAGAGGAATCGTTTTGATAATTAAATGAGAGCAGAACCAAGCTTCAGCTGGGCTCTGTTCTCCTGGACTGATTAAGAAGCATTGTCCTGTGCACACTGATGGTTTCCTTCTGCCCAGAGTGTCCTTTTCTGGTCCTGGGGCCAGGAGGAGGACCAAGGCAGCCAGACCACTCTGTTAGCCAGCCCGCTTACAGTAATGCTCAAACTCCAAACTTACGAAAGGCTGTCCTGAACTCTCTGCCTTGACCCTCAGTCCCCAACTCCTGGCAGGAGCTCCCAGCAGCCCAAGCCTAGAGCTGCTGGAGAGGAAGGTGAAGTCCACTGCGGCATCTGCTCCCTGGCCCTGGCACTTCTCCAGTCTCTGGAGCCACCATCTTGCTCCACCCCACTGACACTGATTGTTTTCCTTGGGTCTTCTGCAGCCCAGAACTGTGACTGATTGATGTAGCTGCTCTGTTAAGGTTCATGGAGTAGTTAGGCCATCACAGACACCAGCCTCTTACTGGGAGCCTGCATGTGCCAGGCAGTAAGTATCTCAGTCTTTACAACAGCATGACCAAGAACATATTCTTTTTTTCTTGGTACTAGAGATTGAACCCAGGGACATTGAACCTCTGAGCTACACCCTCAGCCCTTTTTATTATTTATTTTGAAACAGGGTCTCAATAGGTTACTGACAGTCTTGCTATGTTGCTGAGGCTGGTCTTGAACCTGTGATCCTCCTATCTCAGCTTCTCAAGTACTGGGATTACAGGTGTGTGCAGCCACAAGAACATATTTTTGTCTTCCTTCTAAGTTAAGAATACTGAACCTTTGAAGGTATAGCTAATAAGGGATAAGAGGGGGATAAGACGTCCCCTTTGAGGGACAACATGCCCAAAGTTACTGGTTAGGCCAGTCCTGAGGCTCAACCCCAGAGTTGTTTGGTCCCAAGGCTGTGCTGTTTCACTTTCTGCTCAGGGTCCTCCTTCTGTAGAGATGCCATTTATTCAGGAAGCAAGCATGACTCACTGCTGATTCTGATACAGACCTATAAGATTTCTCGAGTCATCATATAAACATTCGATGTCAGTTCACCAGTTTCTATCTGCTCTATATAGACCAGGAAAAAAATTGATTACAGTGGGATCGCAAAAACAAAATTGCAGCCAGGCATGGTGGCGCATGCTTGTAATCCCAGTACTTGAGAGACTGAGACTGGAGGATACGGGTTCATGAACAGTCTCAGCTACTTAATGAGGCCCTCTGCAACTTAGTGAGACCCTGTTTCAAAATAAAGAATTAAAAATAGGACTGGGGGTGTGGCTTGAAGGTAGAATGCCCCTGGGTTCAATACCCAGTACTGAAAAGAAAAAAAAAATTGCACTGTTTCTTCTTCTGCCCTTAAAATGGGGTCATTACTTTCATCATCCAGCCCCCAGCTCCTCTCTAAATATGAACCATTTCTCCATCTTGACAAGTTGCTCCTGACTTCAGAGAGACAAGACAGGAAGGAAGTGTGACCACTGTCCTTCTGCAGGTGGGCCCCTGTTGGCTGAGCTATGGGGAGGGCCATAGATTCCCTGCTGAAATGAAGAACTCGACCATGGCCACTCAGATGGCAAGTTTCCACCAAGAGTTCTGTTTCTGAGCTGTTGTTGGGTGCCACAAGCCTTTTACAGGGTGCCACCTCCTCCTCTGTGTTTACATTCTAGTTTCTTGTGGCCAAGTTTAAGTATTTTGAAACAGTAATTTTCATGACTGACTCAAGATCCCCAACCATGTACTCTTTCAGAAACTAGCATAAATGTCTGAAAGAGCATGTGGACTCATCTTCCTTGTAGTTTTTTAAAAAATAACAAGTAAGCCAGGCACAATGGCACATGGCTGTAATCCCAGTACTTGGGAGGCTGAGACAGGAGGATCACAAGTTGGAGCCCAACCTCAGAAATTTAGCAAGACTCTCAGCAACTTAGCGACACCTTGATTGAAAATAAAAAATAAAAATGGCTGGGGATGTAGAATGCCCCTAGGTTTAATCCATAGTACCAAAGGGGGTGTGGGGGTGTGGGGGTGGGATAGAAGCTTTCATCCACCAAGACTTAATTAGTTTGAGTCCTACCTCAGAGACGGGACAGGATAATCCCAAAGGCCTAATAATCTTTTTTTTTTTTTTTTGCGGTACTGGGGATTGAACTCAGGGGTATTCTACTTCCGAGCTACACCCCCAGCCCTATTTTTTATTCTTTATTATTTGGAAACCGAGTCTCACTAAGTTGCGAAGTGCCTAACTAGGTAGCTGAGGCTGGCCACGAACCCGGATCCTCCGGTCTCAGCCTCCCAGATGCTGGGATTACAAGCGTGCACCACCATGCCCGGCTCCTAATAATCTTTATTTTGAAACAGGATCTCTCTAAGTTGTGGAGGGCCTCACTAAATTGCTGAAGCTAGCCATGAATTTGTGATCCTCCTGTCTCAGCCTCCCAAGTAGTAGGATTATAAGCGTGCGCCTCTACGCCCAGCTAAACCTTAGATTTTTTTTTAAGGGATCTGTATTAAACTGTGTCTGGTGGCTTACCCCTGTATTCCCAGGATTTGTGAGGCTGAGACGGGAAGATCACAGGTTTCAGGCCAGCTTTAGCAACTTAGTGAGGCCCTAAGCAATTTAGTGAGACTCAGTTTCAAAATTAAAAAATAAGCCAGGCATGGTGGCACATGCTTGTAATCCCAGTACTTGGGAGGCTGAGATGGAAGGATCCCGGTTCGTGGCCAGCCTCAGCTACTTAGTGAGGCCCTCCACGACTTAGTGAGACCCTGTTTCAAAATAAAGACTAAAAAAAATAGGGCCGGGGGTATATCTCAGAAGTAGAATGCTCCTGGGTTCAATCCCCAGTACTGAAAAAATAATTAGTTAATTAAAAATAAAAAGGGCTGGGGGCACAGCTCAGAGGTAGAACACCCCTGGGTTCAATCTCCAGTACCAAAAAAAATCTGTATTAAGTTCAATAAACTCAGCAGCTACAACACAGCCATTAGCATTATTGGGTTCCTACTATGCCTAACTTATGAGTTAGCTAATAGCCCCAGTTCTATAATCAGGAGTCTGAAACATAGAGAAAGGAAGGGACCTGACCTCGGTCACACAGTGAGTGGCAGAGCCAGACCTGCACCTGGCAAGTCTGCTCTCCCTGATTATCTCAAGCTGTCTACTACCTTTATGTAGCCCCATTCTTTCATCCCCTCAGCTGTTCTTCTTTTATTTTTTCCTTTGTCAAAGAATGTTAAAAGACATCGTCCACCTCTGCCCAGCTTGGGCCTTCCCGTTTTTGAGACATTTGTACTTCCCCCCTGCAGCCAATCTGGCTGTACCTCATTGTCTTACACCTTTATCTGATAAACTACACCATATAATACAGGGAGTTCTCCACCCAGGAGTGCCTAGTCTTTCCAAGTTGTCTACAGTATGGAAACTTCCTTTCTGCAAGCCTGGTGCCCACCCTCCAGCTGAGGCAGCTGCCTCCTACGCTTGCCTCTCCCAGGCACTCTCCCCTGCCAGGGCCGCCCACCTTGACCCATAGCTCTGCCAAGGCAGCCTGGTTGCCCTGGGCTCCTGGCAGACCAGCGCTTGTGTGCAGTGCCTGGTGCTCAGATATTAATAACCACCAGCAAGCACTGATGACAGGCAAGAGGGGTGAGAGGAAGCCCAACCCTGTGGCCTCACAGTGTCTCATGCCAGTTATTTTTAAAAGCTTTTTGCTGTGCCCATGGATTAAATGACACTGTGCTTCCAGCCAAGTGCCTGGATCTCGACAGACCCTACGCAAAGGACAATGCTAACAATACATTAATCAGAAATATTTGCAAAACACATAATTAGTCTATTCCCTGGGCCCAGATGCTCACACTTTCTAACCTCACTTCAAGAGGTCACTTTAAGGCAAACCTGCACTTTTCCTTGAGGCAGGGCTCATGAGGCCCCAAGGAGGCTCACTCTTCTTAAGTCAATCAGACTGAAAATCTGTGCCAGAGTGGCAAACTCTGAAGGCGAGAGAGACTAGGAGAGCCTACTGCAGGCTGACTGGGCCCAGCAGCCACAGCCCGTTAGAACACCTCATGCCGTCACTGGGCTCCGCGTACCACCTGAGCTGTGGCCCAGAAGGTGCACCAGAGGGCACATTCAGCTCACTTCAGGGCTTAGCTAGCTGTCTGGCCACCTCTGTCATCACGTGTACAGCCTGACAGCAGAGTCTCACCTGAAACCCCTGTCACAGAGGAAGCCCCATAATATCCTTGAGTCAGCCCTGCTCCCACTTGAGGGGACCATGCCCCCGCCTTCAGCTGCACCCTCTCCCCACTTGCTCAGCAGAGCCCCAAGCCAATGTCTACAAACGCTGACCAGAGGCCCTCTCTGTTGGCTCAGGCTCCTCAGGGCAGCTGGTGACTGCCCCACTCCCCCAGCTGCTTCTCATCTCTTCACTTTCCTGAGGGAGCCCAGTGCGTGGGACATTATGATAGTGATGACTACCTCTCTTTAATAACAGATTTTTGGGGGATTGAGCCCAGGGCGTTCTACCTCTGAGCTACACCCTCAGTCCCCTTCCTTTTTTTAAACTTGGAAACAGGGTCTCACTAAGTTGCTGAGAGCCTTACTAAGTTGTTGAGACTGGCCTCAAACCTGTGATCCTCCTGTCTCAGCCCTGCAAGTACTGGGATTACAAGCATGTGCCACCATGCCCAACTTAATAACAGCTTATTGAGATATAGTTCACGTATCATAAAATTCACCCTTTTAAAGTTTATAATCCAGTGGGTTTTAGTATATTTACAAGCTTAGGCAACCATCAGCACTATCTCATTTTAGAACATCATTATGGCTCCTCAAAAGAAGCCCCATAGCTGAGCTTGGTGGCACATGCTTGTAATCCCAGTACTTGGGAGGCTGAGACAGGAGGATCCGGGTTCATGGCCAGCCTCAGCTACTTAGTGAGGCCCTCTGCACTTAGTAAGACCTTGTTTCAAAATAAGAAGTAAAATTAGGCTGGGTATATAAGTTGGACGTAGAATGCCTCTGGGTTCCAACCCCAGTACCAAAAAAAAAAAAAAAAAAGCCCTATACCCAACAGCGGTCACTGCCCCATCTTCTTTCCTCCCAGTTCCTGACAACTATTAATCTTCTTTTTGTCTCTACAGATTTGCCTATTCTGGACATTACATATAAATGGAATCATTCAACACTCGATCTTTCTTTTTTTTTCTTCTTCTTTCTTTCTGCTTTCTTCTTATTATTTATTTATTTGGATGCTGAGGATTTAACCCGGGGACATTCTACCTCTGAGCTACACCCTCAACCCTTTTTTTACTTTTTAAATAAGGTCTTGCTAAATTGCTGAGTGTCTCACTAGTACAGGGATTACAGTCATGTGCCACCATGCCCGGCTCAACATCCACTCTTTTATAACTGGTTTCTTTCACTTGGCATGGTGATTGCCAGGTTCGTCTGCTCTGCAGCATGTATCAGTGTTTCATTCCTTTCTGCTGCTCAGCGATATTCTAGTGTACCATCATACACCACCGGTTTATTCGCTTATCATTTGATGGATATTTCCCACTGCAAAATGGATTGAATTGTTCCTACTGTTTGGCTATCATGAATAGTGCTACTATTAACATCCGTGTTCTCGTTTCTGTGTGGACATGTGTTTCTAATTCTCTTGGGTACATACTACAGAGTGGAACTGTTGGATCATGTGGTAACTCTATGTGTACCAATTTGAAGAAATTTTGAATTGTTTTTCAAAGTGACTGCACCATGGTGTTATCCCACCAGCAAAGCACAAGGTTCTTTGAATGCTCATAAGGACCTTGTAAGGCTGGTGTCATTATAATCTATGATTTACAGATAAGGGCTCAGTAAGTAACCGGCCTGTTGTCTCACAGCTGGCGAGGGCAAGGCTGGGACTTCAGCCAGAGTCTAGTGATTCCTCTGCGCACCCTCCTCCCTGTGAAAGGGCATTTCTCCCCCTTTCAACTCCATGAGGCCTCCCCCATGAGAAGTCTTTCTGTGTTGCAGGATGTGTCAGGAAATGCTGCATTTCTGGCCTTCACTCCTTTTGGGTTTGTTGTTCTTCAAGGAAACAAGAGGGTCCACTTCATTAAGTGGTGAGTGCCTCCATTTCCAAAACAGGCTGTTAACACGTCATAACTGGGGAGGGGCTGTGGTTCCCATGTCCTCTGTCTGTGATTGGGCAATGATGGTTTCAGCCCTCTCCAAAGCCTTGTGTTGAGAGTGGTAACTGATGAAGGTAGTGGTCTCTTCCTCAGGACCCTTTTCTTCCAAAGGGGTGTCCCTGAGAGCCAACAGCCTCTCCAGAGAGAGAAAGGGTATGGAGTTTTTACTTCTGGGGAGACCTGGGGCCACAGCCAATATAAGGGAAGCAATGCTCCCAAGAGAACTGAGTCCCTAGCACCATCACCTTCTGAGGATCATTGCCAGCCCTATTGAGGCTGTTTGGGAGCATCCCCACTGATGGCCCAATTCCCTTACCTGCTCAGCTAACAAGGGAGGGGCTCACAGACAGTGACCCCTGGGCAGATATAAGTCCCCGTTACTCTGTAAAACACCCTCCTCAGATCGACCCCACGGAGGCACCTGGTCTGCAAGAGCTCAGATGCTGCTGCCTCACTCCTGCTCCCCTCTAGGGCTAGAGTGTCCTCGGCCTCCAGGAGTCTGACCCATACTCCTTCCCCCCCTCCCCTCTCCACTTCCACTTCTGGCAGCCACAGCTGCCCCATCTTTGTTTGGTTTGGTGTCCGTTCTACTGCATGGCTGGGCACACTCTGGTTTGATTGCCTTTTGGATATCCTAGAGACTCTTTTGATGGCTGGCCCCTGCAAACATCTGTCAGCCTCACCAGGACAGTTTGTATATTCTACTAAGCCCCTGTGGTTTCTGTGCTGCCTCAGGCCTTAGCTTGCCATGTCCAAGCTTGCCAGCTTCTCTGAAGGGCTTGGATAAATGGCTCCTCTTGGTCCAGCAGAGCTCAGCAGGGGAAGCCTGCTCCCTGTCTTGATTCCTTTACCTTCTCCGAAAGAATGAATGAAGGGTCTGAGAACAGAGGATGCTGCAGGTATCTGTCTGTCCTCCTCTGCCCTCTCCAGATCCCCCACCGAGCGATGGGCAGACACAAGACACCTTTTCTTTTTTTTTTTTTTTTTTTTTTTTTTTTT